>APFE031101872.1:2817-22616 GCA_000404065.3 Pinus taeda
GTGTCGTCAACTCGTCACGTGCGAGTGCCTCTGGTGGTTTTCCTGCCATACTCAATAATAATCAGTAACCAGGTTTTTTCAGTGTTAGTCATTGTCATAATAGCATTAATTACCATCACCTGGTCATTCACATCACCGTTCATTGTGAATCAGAACTAATGTAAGTAGCTAACATAGGGGATACCTCCATCATGGGGCTAGCATCATCATAACCTTAATGGAACCATACATATAGATCAAGGCTATCATCATTATAACATCAATAGAAACATGCCTATCCTTTACTACTATCACCATCATGATATCAATAGAGAATACACATAACCATTAATTATATTGTAATCATAATATTAATAAAGAACATACATAACCATCACATTCGCTGATAATAGAGTCACGTTTCTGGATCCTCAGCCTGAGTTACTCATAGACTAAAGTATGCAAGATAATGTCATATTAGAGTCAGGAAACTAGGGTGGGCACTACAACAGAGTTCAAGACCACTCTAGACTTTTTCCAATGTTTTAAGGAACAAAATGAGTAGGTACAACACCTTCTATGTGAATTATACCTGCACAATTTCTTCTTGGAGGATGAACTAGATAGTAATCCTAGCCCCTTCAATTAGGGAAATTCAATTCCAAGCTTTCCTCTCTTTTTCTACCAATAAGGTTAAATGGGCTAAAGCCTATAACACTTTTCAAAAAATGGAACATGGTATATATTTATTGGTCAGACGAGAACCTACAAAACCCTTACACCTCTCTGACATAAACAGTTTATGCAAAAAGACGAGGTTGTGGCTAAATTGAGACCACTCCATACAAATATTATACAAGAAAGAAGAGAATATTTTCAGGACATTAAAGGGGAAGCTTTGTTGGCAATAAGGCAAAGATGGGAAGCTTCCACTAACAATGTCAAAAACTGGAAGCCATTTGGGTACAAAAACTTTAAAGTTGTTGCTTCTCGCTTACTCATGTACATCGATAATGTCCTAGGCATGGGTCCTGCCTATATAGGATGCCGTTACAGATTACCTATTATTTGGTACCCCCATGAAAAGTATCATTGTGATTATGATTCGCCAAATTACCGTGTAAACCAAGATTTTGCAATACTTAAGAAAAAAATGGTTTTAGGTTGTATAAGGAAGAAGTTTAACCTACCTATTCTTGGACACAACTGCACCTCAATCATCTTATTGCATGAGGACATGCAAAAAAGTAAGTAGGGGAGTATGCTGGGCCGTAGAAAAGGTATGTTTTATCCTCATATTAGCTTAATTAATCATTCATCCTTATATGTTTATCTTCATTTAAGAAAAGAATTTAGAAGAAACGATTGCATAAGCTGGATAAAATCAACCATTAACGAATTGTGTAATTATGGCTAACTCTTGCTATTTTTATATGTAGGAAAGTGAATTGAATGACTGTTGTTCAAACGATGGAACAACAACGCCCAAGAAAAGACAAAGGACAATGTTTCAATCATGAAGACTAGTGGAAGACCAAGAGAATCGAGTTTATTTTGTAATGAAATTAGATTTTCGGTTGCAAAATCCTGAGGATCTCCTGATCCAGAGGATTCGCTTCTATCTATTTTTATCTCATAGGTTATATAATGCCAACAGGTGAAATAAAACAGCTAGATAGAAAATTGGAGATTGTAATTATTCACTTTCGACACAAAGTATTCTCACTATGGTGATGTTGTATCTTTATTATTGAATTTAATGAAGAAGACTGTGTTTTACCTGTAATCGTATTATGAGTGTCTTTGAGCAGTGACTTCTGGAGACTCTGGGCCCGGTCAATAGGAGATTTACTACTTTTCTTGTGTCATACTTATTTCCTTTTACTCTTGAAATTGTCTATTGCTGTTATTTCATGAAATTAGAATTGTTCTGTTTGTTATGAGTATTGATCTTCATGATTTACTTTTGTCATTCAAATTAGATTCTAGATCTTGCAATGTTTACATCTGCGTGTTAATCTTTAATGAATTTATCATATTAGTTTAGTATTTGACTGTTGTTCATTCTGAATTAGTGTTTTTTGAATTCACAATTATTTCTTTCAATTAAAAGCTTGAATAGTTGTTGCTATTCATTTGTTGTATCTTTCTTACTGAATGAATTATTGTTGATACTAGTTAGATCTGCTAAGAGTGATTCCTTTTACTTGCATTTAGATTCAGTTTTCTGCACAATAAATTGAAATAGATTTGAAACTGATTTAAGGTTTGTTTTCAGGTTTGTTTTGTATTGAACTTCAAGAATTAGATAATAATTATTACAACGATCTAAAATCATTTCATTATGAATTAACCTCTGAATTCACTTACATAGACAATGTTGAACACTATTGAAATAAACAGACTTACAATGGTTTGATAATTAATGTAGGTATTAAGGTTGCTTTTAATAAGTCATCTTAGTGCACCAACAATGGGATTCTAGCATCTAAGCTGGATTAAATAGTATCCTTGTCCAGGCTATGAATGTGTGCAGACAATAGATGAAATTCACATGGTATTAAATTCAAAAACACCACCATCTTGGGTATCCATTCTACCTTTTCAATCTATTGGTTATTGGATTCTCTGAAAATTTATATATATGGGTTTTATTTATAAAGTTCTTGAATTTTGTTTTCATTTTAACGGGTATTTACGAAAAGATTACTTTGTATTTAATGAAGGCTACAACAATCATTCTCAAATTGTTTTAGGCATTTACTTTTCGAAAACAACTGATCCATGCCCTTCTCTCACATTCATTTCGAGACATAGATAGTTGGTTCATCCAACGAGTCACCAATTGTTGGCAGCCCAACTAACTCCCCTCTCATTTTTTAGATTATATAGCCTCCTCTCTTTTTGTTGTCATTTTGATTTCATTTTTATAATTAACCTTTAGACTATGGAATCAAGTCTATCTTTATAAAATCTTCCTTTTTGCGATTTCCATATAATTTTAATCAAAATTTGACACTTGTATTGATTGGCTGATATTTTTTTTATTGATTTTGATTATGTAGCAGAAAAGTGACCAATGTTTTTATCTGTGGTTACAAGTTTTCAAATACCTTGTTAGTCACTTAATATGGAAATCCTTGCTTCGGTTTGAAGTATATATATACTTCTATGTTATTACTTCATGTAAATATTGTTTACGTTATATTCCTATCAGTTTTGTGATTTTTAATTGGATTTCTTGCAATATAGCGATATGGTTATGACTAAACATTCTTGGCATAAATACCATGGTATCAACATTTCAAAAGGTTGTTGTCTATTTTAATACACTTGTTGGAATGATATGATCTTGGAAAGTAGTTTAAAATGCTATATGTTTCGACCCTTGTCACCTTGTCATGTTATTTCCTAATATTGAATATTTTGATCAGCTCGCCTACCTATAACCTTTGTTCTATTTCCATCGTAATAATTAAAAGGACCTTAGAATCCCCGTGCTATCGAGTGTCATGTCAAAACTTTGAGATTCGTTATACTATGAAATGATGTGTCAAACGAGATTAATTTTGGGGATATTTATTTGAATAAAATATAATTAATTTTGTTGAATTAGCAGGACACATTAAATTTTTTTATTATCTTTTCCATCTATTACTATCTCACATTGTTACCCTAACATTAGTTTTCAAAGTCACAGTACAAACAAATTTGTCACTAGTTTTGCATGGTAGTCCTAACCCGTTTGGCCCATTGTTTTTCAGCTTAATGATTTTTTTCATCTCCTATGTGTTTCATTTCATTGTTAGGCCTCTCCTTGAGTGTTCTACAAATTGTTAGGGTTTTAAACATTCCACTATTTTGTATACCCTTCCAAGTTGAATCCTTGTCAATTTTTATCAAGAAATGTACAATGTCGCCAATAATTCATACTGAACCTATTAGATATGATCTTATTGAAATGTATGATGAATATGTGCCAATGTGTCAAAGTGTCAAGTGGTGGAAATTCCTTAAATTGATTAAAGATGATAATGAATGAGTAGTGTGAGCATTTGTGGTCACTTTTGATGGCAAGAAAGTGACACTTAGAGACATAGAAAACCTTGTGGATGATAGGTTCATCACAGAGGTAACTTCTCTACCTAAAAAATGAGAAATTTGGTTTAAAAACTACCTAGTTCGATATATTCCATGGAAGAAATTCCTTTCCAATAAATATTGTAGTTATGACGTCAAAGGTATGTGTTTTTCCTTTTTAAATCCTAAGTTGTGGGATATATTGTTGTTCCTTCTCTGTTACATTTTCTACAAGGGTCATTATGGTTTGGTCTTCATTTATCATCCACGTCTTCTAATGGTCTTCCTTAGCCATGAGCTAAACCTCCCATATTTTATGTATAGAAGCTTAGACAAGATGGCTAAATATTACCAGTCTCCGAACAAAACCCTGATAGGTCTCTCTTTCACCATGGTTTTATTTGTATTCTGGTCAAAAGCTACTTAGTTAAGTGTGGGGATGATTAAGATGTATTTCTTGCATGGAATGAGTTCCAGAAACCCCAGGATTCTAAACAATAAGTTTCTTTAGTGAAAGCTTCACATATCCCTTCATTTGTCAAGACCATGTTATCTGACGAGAGAAATTAGCATGGGTTGTTGCATGTAGACCCAGGGAATAAATCTAATGATAACGAGGTAGTGAAACCTGAGGTTACACTAACCCATATTACTTGAAGTATGGCTAAAAATATTGAATTTTACTTTGAAGAATTAAAGTTGGAATTCGAGGAAAAACATAGCCCAAACCCTCGCCTCACACTTCTCGGTCCAGACCTTAAAAAAAAACAAGCTTGTTAGCTAGAGTTTAAGGTTAAGGCTAGAAAAGAATAATTTCTAGGAATTAACAAAATAGGTATAAAAATGCTCAATAAAGGAAATGTTTGTCAATTTAAAAAAAATTCCTGAGCCTTCATCAAAGAAGACCAAACTCTAGGCTGAAGATTATATAGATCATGATAAATACAAGCCCTAATGTCAATAGAAACACCAAGAAGACTTCTTAGAGTCTCCCTAATTCTGACCCTGCGTTGTTGGACTTATATTGGTATCAACAACTCCTATTCATTGTTCCACGCTTGAATGTTCATATTAATCAATTATTGCAAGAGAATGAATAGCTCAAAACCTAAAATTGGCTAAAATAAATTTAAAACAAAGATAAAACTGTTGAAATAGAAGTTAAAATGCAATCCCAAGATAGTCAAATAAGAAGTTAAATCTTTGAATCTGAAGGTTAATATTTATCCATATGTGAATTATCCTTAAATTGGAATAAGTTTGTTTAACTTCCATATGGTCTCTTCTAGGTATGTTTTAAATTCAAATTACATTTACTAAGATTAAATGGATGCTGCATAATCGAGATTTTATAGTAGTTGAAGATTTATTTTTATTTTAAGTTTTTAATTTTATTTTTTATTATTGGTTGACAAGATGTTAATCTAGTGGTTGGGGTCTCAATGGAGCTGATGTTGAACATGCTTTTTAGTTGTAAAAAGATTACTTGTGAGTCCCTTCTATGATTTCTCTTTTGTGATTTATGATATGGCCAATAAGTCAAATAGACATTATTATGTGATTTTGTAAAAAATAGTTATACTTTATAAATTCAATTTTAGATTACAAGATAGGCTCGTATGCATGTATAAAAAAATTGGGAACTTGAAAAATGGGGGGTACCTGTAGTACTATAGAAGGAATTTTTGGAGAAAATAAATGATCTTTCTTTATGTGATCATGGAACATTTTTTAATTACACTTTGAGCTTTTAATACTTGGTTTTTATTCATTTGAATACTTATTGTGCCTTCAATCATTCCATAGTCATTGGTTCTTATCATCCTCTAGCTTTTCTGTAATATGATTTCTCAAAATATGCAAGACATTATTTTATTGCCTATGTGATTTTATTTTGTAAACAATTATCAATTGTATTGCACTTTTGTTCTATCTTATGTTGATTCAATTTGTATAAGTTCTTATACAACCAATATCGCTATCAACCAATGACTTATCTCCTAAAATCAATTGTTGATCTTGGAATCTGTACGGTATAAGTTCCTATGATTTTATTCAAGAAATTTAGAACTCAGATAATGTCATCTTTCTCATACACATTGAATTAATGTTTATGTTGTAGCAATTTCTAAGATCATATGTTCATTTTGATTATTTACTTATTGGTTTGATTCATAAACAAGTAATTTAATGATCATCCTTTTATGAGATTGTTACAATAACACTTTATATCTTAGCCGAGTAACAGAAAGTAAAGTGCATTAATTAGAGTCTTTTACTTTGATTCTCAATGATAATTATAAGAAAAGATACAGTTTGATATGCACTTTTTCAAAATATAAGGGACTTGTATTTTAGCAGTTGTCTATCTTTTCTTTCACATTAAGGATTACTTTCTTGTTTCAATTTTAATTCATAATTTCATATATAATTAAAATTAGGAATGATATTCTTATTATCTACACAGAGAATTATATTTCAATCATTTTGTACCAATTACATTAAGTTCTTGTCTTTACTATGTTGTATCATTATTTTGTTATTATTTATACAAATCTTAATGCATTCTTTTGCTAATGTTTATTTGATTTCTATAAAATATTCCTTTAACTTATATTTTTCTTGTATAATTAATAGTTTATATTTATTGTATTTTTACTAGTGATCAAAATGTAGAATGCATTTTATTATTTAACGACTAGTTTTAGGTACATTTAATAATAGTTTTAATTTTGCGTAGGTAGTACACAATAGGATTAACCTTCCCTAGTTTCTTCTTTGCAAGAGTAGGAATCCAAAGGCTAACAGAGCCTTAAAACCCATTAAGGATGACCACACCAAACAACTAGGATTATTTAAACATCTTTAGCCTGGGTCATTTCTCCCTTATTGACTACGGTGCATGAAACTTGTATCAACATGACCTTGGTTGATCATGATCATCCATTCTAACCATCACTGACCCTAACATTATAAACCTTATATATTAAAAACCCTATATTAAACTAAATATATCAAAAACTCATTATTATATACCTTAATAGTATAAACCCTGATATTAAACCCTAAACTACTATCATTATATTAATTTAATTAAAATAATAATTTATTTTGATCATTTAATTGTGTTGTTCTGTGTTGGTAGAGAGAGCTCTAAAAAGACCAAGCATTATCAAAGGACATCATCAACATCACTAAAGATGTGATCTATCTGATATGGAAAATCATATCATAAATCTTAACAAAATTGTAGATGGTGGCATCACCAAAATCATTGGAAAGCTTGATATTAGGGAGCCTTATTGCAATCTCAAGGATGGTGTTTCCTATAACATGATAAACTATGCAGAGGAAAAAGGGATTATTATTCTTGGAAGGCACATAAACCTTGTTAGGGGGGAAATGACACTTTATCTGTACATTAGGGTTTGGAATGTAGGAAGAGTCTATGATCTCACACCAATTGCGACCTATAGTCAAGTGGTGGAGTGAAGTGGCCATGGGATGAAAATGATCGTGAATGGTATGTGCTAAATCACCCATGACAAGTGTCTTCGATGAATTTAGGTGGTTTCGAGTTTCTTTCTGATCTATAAGTGGTGGCTCCTCGTTGAAGACATGTAGCTGGAAATATATTTGATCAACCTGCATATGTTATTGATTGGGAATAGGTAGGTCCCAACTCAATTTTTTTGACTCCATAGCCCAGATCTAGAGTTACCCATCCTAGCTAGCTCTCAAAATAAAGTGGATACAACTAAAAAAGAAACTCCTCAACCCCACAAATTTTTGTTGGATGGAGGGATGGAAGAACCAAAATAGGGGGAGGAGTCCCATATTTTTATTAAAACGCTAAGAGGGAAATCCTTACTTTTTTGGGTCTTAGTCATGCATTACGTGGTAAATCTCAATTATTATATAGAGAAGAGTATAAGATTTCCTTTAGAAATACAACAACTCATTCATGAAGGGAATCATGTTTAGGATCAACTTTGGTTACCATATTAAATTTCAAGAAATTCCATCATTGTCTTGAACTTTAGGTTACTAGCAGGTGCTTTAGGATCCAAGATCCCGGGAGGTCCAACTTCATACAAGGATGTGGCGCGAGATCAGGTTTTGTATCCACCATATATGCCCCAATACAATCCTTGACCATATATCATTAACCAACAACAATAAGTGCCTTCCATGGATGTAAGCCTGACAGAGGTAAATCAATTTCTTATTTTTTTTAATCTAGGACAACGATCTATAGATTCAATGGCTTTTGGCCTAGGTATGATATTTACATCATTGGTTTTTTACAACTTGGACCAACAACAATGATATATACCTATCCTCCATAGGTTTTTTAATTTTTCAATTCGATGCCCAGTGAAGATCAGGAGACATTTTTGAAAGAAGGGCCCTAGTTTTGGTAACTGTAGGACCCTTCATCAGTCCTTGGTTACCATATTTTTATTCCAAACAAATGGCATCCTAAAAAATGCCTATTTGAGTGAGGTTGCCAAATCTCTCCCTTCCTTTCTAGCATCAAAAGGTTCTCGAAGACATTGGAAACACATTGGGGTCCTTTAAAAGGTTGGAACCCAAAAGAATGGAGAAAGGGCTATTTACATTTGCCAGAATCTATGAAGAAATAGACCTAAGTAAAATTTTACCAAGTCACGTTTAGCTGAAACATAAATCCTTCCAATATACCTAATTGTTGTATTATGAAAACACAACATTCTTATGTCATTCATGTTACCAAACAAGAAATTCACATAACACATGCCCCCAGGAAAAAACACACCAAAAAAAGAAAAAGGAGAAGGGTCACACTAACTAAAGGATGGTAGCCTTTTGATCCCTTCTCCAAGGAGGAGAAAGAAGGGGAAATAATAGAAAATCCATCAAACCAAGAAGTGAGCACTTAGGTACATGGTGAAAATACAAACCACAAGCAGAATGAGAAAGATTTGAAAACAACACATGAACTAGATCAACAAGAAACTGTGACACACAAAGAGGACATGATGGTGGGCACAAGAGAGCTCGTGCTTCGAAAATATCTTATGCAAACAAAGAACACCCATCATAGACAATTGTTAATGATTTGGCAACGGTTCGAGTGGACCATTCTGCAGGGTCTATTTTTAATATTTTCTCCAATTTCTAAGTCGTAAAGATGTTGATACTAAATACTTTGAGCATATGCAAAATGAATTTTTGTTCCTTTTTATTCAAAAATTGAAATGAAATTACAAGTTTTTCCCCTTTGGAAAAAAATATTTTAATTTTATTTATATAATTTGTCAATAAAATAAATTATATTTATATAACGTAACTATTCTTTTGCATTATTTTTTTTTTTTTTTTTTTTAATCCAAAGAAAAAACAAAAAACTTTAAACCTCAGATGAATTTGCAAAAAAATACATAAATATCACTCAATCAAATAATTATTGTTTGACAAATATATCCTATTTTTGCTAATAAAAAAATAATTTTAACAAGAAATAATTTTATATAATTATATTCTATAAAATAAAAAATATTCATTTTCATATATATAATTTTATTTTAAATAGATAAAAAACTCTACCAACTCTAAAATGGTAGAAAATCTACATATATCTACACTTTACACTTGTTATGTCGTTGACATATAGTGTGTTACCTAATCCTTCGAGATTGTTATTATATAATATGTAATTAGTTTTACATTTTGTTTTTAGGGTTAATAAGTTACAAAGACACAATTGTCTTGTACCTAGATTGCACATGTATAAATAAGTAATTTTATCATTATATGGTGCTCTTTCATTGTGGAGTTTATTTGGGCTTGTATAGTGGTATCAGATACCCGGTTGGGTTGTTTTTAAACTCCATGTATTTTAATTCTATGGCGTAAAGGAGGCATGGAGCATGAAGGCTGTAAGGATAGCTGAATGCAGTAGAAGGTTAGCCCATTGACTCTTTGTAAGTTGTATAACTTTTCGTCATAATGAAAGATCATTGGAGAAATTTAGTGGCATAATTTTTATTTTTTTTAACATATCCTTGGAAGTTAGAATACATGTTGGAGTTTTGAGTGTTTGTTGTTCTCAATCAAAATTGCAAATACTCAGTCAAATACCAATGATTGTTGGATTGTTTGCTAAAAGTCTAAGTTCCATGCATCCAAGGCCGCTTGTTGTTTTAATTTTGGGAGGCTTTTTTTGTATTTGCTGCATCAAAGGGGAGTTTACTTACACTGAAATTTATAAAAGATATTATTTGCATTTTTTACAGTAAACAAGAGCTTAATCACAATAAAATGTCTGAAGGCTTTGGGAGGCTTTATTTTTATTTACTACATGAAAGGGGAATTTACTTACAGTGAAATTTCTTAAAGATATTATTTGCATTTACTACAGTAAACAAGATTTTAATCACAATAATTTTTTTTAAGGATAGTGTCTGCATTTACAATGGTAAAGAGGAGTTTAATCGCAGTAAAATACATAATTTCTTAAGAGGCCATTGGTAAAATAAAATATTTGGAGGCTAATAAGATTTGAATCTAACTCTTTACTAGGCTATTTTTGAAACTTACCATTAAACCACAAAGTCAAATTTCTTTGAAACGAGAGGAGAAAGGAATTTATATATTTTTAGAAGTATTGCATATATTTTGAAATTGAAATGATTTGAATAATATTTGGTTGCATAAAAATTATGACTTCAATAGTTTCCATAGTTGGAGTTGTTCTTAATGGAAAGGAAAATTATCAAGATTGGTTTAGAAAGCTTAAAAGTGCCCTTGTTTTTAATGATTTGTGGGAAGTTTATCAAGGAAAGAAGGATAGTGATGGAACAGAAATTGCATCGGAGCCGCCTGATAATGAGAATCGACTTGAAATTTGGCAGGAAAAAGACAACAAGGCATATGCATTAATAACTATATCGGTGACAGAAGAGGTAAGCCAATATATCGTTTCTTGTGGTACTACATTCGAAGCATTAAAGAAGTTGAAATAATTGTATGATTCACACTCAAAACTCGAAATTATTCAGTTGTTGTTAAAGTTGTTTAATTTGGAGATGAAGGATAATGATCCTTTAAAGAGTGCCTATGAAATAAAATCCATTTTTCATGATATAGAAGCCACTGGAATTAAATTAGGTTTACAACTTACAAATTTTATAAAAGCCCTTCACCCTATCTATTCACACCTTTTGGAATCTCTCCAAGCTAGTGGGAAGTTAAAAGACATTACATTTGATAAACTAGTAAGAAAAATCGTTGAGAGAGAAAATCCTTTGGGGGGAAAGAGGCTCCACCTAACTCTAATGTAGGAAATTTTTACCTTGCACAAAAGGATTAGAATTCTCATGTTGAAACTTCTAGAGGTGGTAAAAGTAGTAGAGGTCATGGTAGGAGAAATTATAGAGGCAGGAGGGCCAAAATAATCAGGGAGACAGACAACAAAGGAAGTTTAATGATAGAACAGCTATCAAATGTTTTAGATGTGGTAAAATTGGCAATACTACTACTAACTGTAAAATTCCTTGGGAGAAAGTCAATGAAAGGAGAGAAAAGTTGAATGAAAAGAAAGATTAGCCAACACCAAATAAGGGAAAATCATCAGAGTCTTTACATTACATTGTTTCTCACTGTAATTTTAATGTTAATGATGTTTTCAAAACTAAATTTTCTTCATCGCGAGATAGTTGGATTTTGGATTCAGGAGCCACTTGTCATATGACATTTAGGCTATATTTTTTTTGAAACATTTAGTGATGATATTGATGGTGTGATTTACTTTGCTGACAAGTCTCAAATTAAACCATCTAGCATTGGGTCTATTCATTTGAAGATACCAAATCTTCCAAATTATGTTCTACATGATGTACTTTATATTCCATAGTTTGAGCGAAATTTGATGTCTCTTATCGATATTCGGCAACAGGGGAATTCTATTCATATATTTGATGACATCATCAAGATAAAAAGAGAATATGATGATGCAGTTATTATGATTGTTGTTGAAGAAGGTATGCTTTTAAATTTTAATGTTACTTCATCTACTAAGTCTTATGAAAGTTTTACTTTTTTGGCACAACAAAGTGACATCTTGTCTCCTAGTTTGTTGTGGCATGCTCAATTTGGTCACATCAATTATGGCAACATCAAAATTATGAAAAATCAAGGAATTAAAGGTCTTCCAAAAGGTCTAAGAAAGATTACACCTTGTGATTCTTGTAATTTGGGAAAACATTGTAAACAACATTTTCATAGTTCTTCTTTCAGATTTTCACAAAAATGAGGTCTTATAAATTTAGATTTATATGGACATATGCTTGTTGGAACTACAAATGGAAATAAATATGTGATGACATTTATTGATGATTACTTGAGAATGTGTTGGGTGTATTTGTTCAAGAATAAGTCACAAGTGTTTGAAGTTTTTAGAACTTTTCATTTGATGATTAAAAATGAAATTCAACATAATAAGGGAATTCTCAGAATTGATAATGGTGGTGAGTATACTACTCATGTTTTTGAACAATATTTGAAGGAAAATGGAATCAAACATCAGACTACCATACCTGATAATCCACAATAGAATGGAATTGCAGAGTGTATGAATAGAATTTTGCTCAATATGGTTAGACCTATGATGTTCTTTAAGAATGTTAAGTTGATGTTTTGGGGAGAAGAACTTCTTTGTGCAACTTATATTTGCAATCGTTGTCCTTATTTTGTCATCAATGATAAATCTCCTTATGAAATTTGGTATAATTGTCTTCCTACTATTCAAAATTTTAGAGTATTGGTTCTCTCTGCTATGCATTGATTCCTAAACATCAATGAAACAAGTTGGGTGCTAGGAGTCGCAAATGTATTTTCTTGGGATTTTCTACTACTTCCAAAGCATATAGGTTGTTGGCTTAAGGGGGTTTGACCCAGGTTCAATGTTTTTCATGCCAACCAATAAAACCATAATTATTGGCCCTTCTGATAGCAACTTGCATAGCGCAGGGTACAGTCTCACTCGAAGCAGTATTAAGGGATGCTACAACTAGGTTTGTACACCCAGAGATAGTGTGATAATCGGTCTTAAGCTCTTAAACTCAAATTTGCCTTCACGTAGATCTATGCAATTCATCAAAAATCATAACAAAGATAATGCTTATCTTTGTGAAAATAGATAATTACTTAAGCCATGCATAAATAAGATAGATTCAGTAGTTTTGCGCAAAATTTATTCAATGTTCCATAGAAAGCATATTATAAAGTGATAGGTCATAACATAAACAGAATCAACCATAATTCTTCAAAATCAGTCTTTATTCATCTTCAACATTCATAGTACAGAATCTTTCACCCTGTGCACTCAAATGCAGGGGTCTGCTCACTCAACTACAAGATCCTTCCCCTTTCCCCTAAGTATAGGAAGCAAAGCCTTCCTGTCTTAGCACTTTCCCAAAACAATTTCTATCTTGACTTACTTGCTCTTCACTCCCCCTTAGACTCGCTATGACTCAACTATATATATTCTTCTTTAATACAATACCATGGTCTGCGGACCATGGGTGAGTCTCAAAACCAACCTATTTACTTATCCAAACAAGGGGCTTAACCCCTCTAACTCGTATCTACTTGCGTGCTCCGCATCCATATTTTGCGGAGCCTTTACATCTTTTACAAAAACTTACACAAAATTTGGGTTAAACTAACCCCAAAACTGACCCTAGGGACCATATCACAATAGGCCCCCAACACAAATATCATGACTCGCCCTCAAGTCACTCGGATAGTGCCTCGATCTTACTATGGAGACAACCTAGCTCGATCTGCAATACAACAACTTCAACAGTGCTCTACGTTGTGGCATGTTGCACTTCTTCCACCAACTTTTCTGTTGTTAGGCCTTCCACTGCTAGGTGCATTGTCCTTTATGTTTGTTGTATCACCTTTAGCTTTTCCTAGAGTGATAAAGTACGCTGGTAGGATTCCTATAGCCATGGCTGAAATCTGGCTTTAAGAATTTCCTCGTTCCTCTGCAATTCTTCTTTCTTTTCTTGTAGATGCTTGGTCTCTTGTAATTTCACAAGGCGTTGCACTGGAGCCAAAGTGCACGCAGTCGTTCGGACTGCATCATACTTGCACTGCATCTCCCTAACATCTGTGTTCATCCTCTACAAGTTTGGATCCTCCTGCAATTTTTCCCACAACCCCATAGCTTGGTCGAACATCCCTTCACAGTCTGTGACTGTGGCATCCAATGTGTTCATATTCTCCTTGATTTCTGCTCCATGTTGCTCCCATACCTCTGGTGGAGTCATTGACTTCAACTTTGGCTACAGTTCTAATATCTTCATTTGGAAATCAAAAGTAACCCTGTCAATCTCCTCCTGTGATGCATGAAAAAAGAAAGCCAATTTTCACACTTTTGCGGAAGCTACGGTATCCTCTGGGATGTTCAATTTCAGCACTGATTTGTAGACCTATTCTATTGTTGTCTCTAGGATCTGACTTCGTGTCTACAACTCCTTCTTTTCCTTCAGCACTTCAGCTTTCTCCACAGACATCTGCTCATTATTGACCTTAAACTCACTCATGACGGTGACATCGTACTGCTCTCTAATCCTTAACTCATCTAAAACCCCCTAATGCAATGCATGGAGGGTCGAAAGTGGAAGTGCGGCCAAGTTGACTCCCATGTCCTTCATGTACCTAACACAGCACGGTCCTCCTCTGACTCCATGTGAACAAAACCTTCTGGTAAAGGTATCACTTTGAGGTCCAAAGTCTGTTCCAATTTTGTTACTGTTCCGCTTTCTTGCACCAAGCTTGCTTGCACCCCGCTCGCTTGAATCCTATCATTACGAATCTGTAGCTCACATAGATCCTTTTAGAAGCTCCCCAGTGTCTACATATATTGTTTCTCGAACTACTGCAACAACTTTGTTGTGATATCATGGACCTTATTACCTATCTCATCATGATATCCTTCTGTAAGGACCATCGGGTTGATGTGCTTCTGCTTCATAGACTTATGCTTTTTTCATTCTCCAATAGTCTTATCCTTCCCACACCTCTTCAAGATGAAGGGAGTGATTTGCTCCTCTCCACCACCTCATTCTTTCCCTGAGAGTTCCTTCTCATTTGTGCGTTGCGAAGCTGATCCTTCAACTTCTTTTGTGTCATGGCAATCTTTCTCAGCATGTTCTTTTGTAGCATGCTCTTTCTCAACACGTGCCTTCTCCAGAGCTGTCTTAGCAGCATCTTCCCTCTTCTTTTGCTTAGCCAAAGCTCGCACGACCTTATGAGTTGTTTCCTTATGCTTCTACATAGTGGTCAGTTGTGCAACAAAGCTCTCTGCACCTTTGCTTGTACCTACACCAAGCTTCATGGGTTCGTGCCACTCTGTTGGCCAACTCCCCATGATCTCCATCACATCCATCTCAGATACCAAATATGGTATCTTGTGCCATATGTTCTTTGGGTCCTTTCACGTTATGATTAACACATTGTGGAAATCAGCCTTGAACTCAGCGTAAGCCGTCCATTGCTCAAACAAGGTTGAGAACAAACTTGGCCTTTGACTCATAACAATTCGAAGATCCATCTCCACCAGAATCCAGAAAATTTTCGACTTCTTGATCCTTTCTAGATCCTTTGTTGTCCAGAGAAAATCAAACCTTGCTACCTTGGGTAAATCTTCTGGTTGCGGGGGAAACTAACTGTCCTCTAACAATCTCCAAGTTACTAAAACAATAGACAGTGACAACCACACATAGTGGAAGGGCTTGCTCTCTTCCTGAGCTTCGTAGCAGTTCGCAAGGAACACTTTACACATATACTTCTCCCAGTTATATTGAACTCTATTCACACACTGGGTAGCTATGGATACCACTGGTGTCGAAACTTCGTCCATGTGACATTTCCTCATGATTTCCCCTAGAAAAATCTAGGTGGCTAACTGCACCGCATGATCTTGAATAGAGTAGATAGGATATCTTTGTGACTTCTTAACGAGATCATATTCAGCCTTCATCTTTTCTGCTAAGTCTTTCTCGCCACTTTTCCCTCCAAAATCCTTGGCAGGGTCTGCCCCTTTGTAGGGCAGCTTTGTGATCTAATGAATTAACATGTTATAATCAGGATGGGCTCCCCAATCCATAGACACCATTGTGCACCAACGTGAGGAACTTGCACACAAATACTATGTTGATAATCGATCTATGAAAATGCGGTACACAGAGCATGTGCAGCAACCCTGCCTGCTCAACACCTCTAACTCACTTCGTGGTTTCCAACCGCGTAACCCCACTCTCTTCATAGTAAATGTTTGTCATATACTTGTTATTCGCCAAATGTGGGAACCTCTCATGGTCCTTGAGGTCCCAATCCTCCTTTTTTAGCATAGGGATGCACGCTAATGTTGTGCCTTCAAATTCCACCGGTTCGGGCAACAGGGGGGTCAAAACTGAGAATTTCCTAGAAACATGGTCTTTGGTAACCTCGAATTTTCCCTTTCGCGGAGGGATATATGTGGGGAGCCATGAGAGAGGCTTCACCTCTTTAACATCTAACTCCTCTACACCTTGGTATTCCTCCTCCAAATCGACCACTTTCTCTGGGTGTTGATCTTTATTTTCCTTCTGTTGCACCTTCGGGTTCTTTTCCGGTGATTGTCTCACCGGCATTGACTTCTTCTATTCCTCTTTGGCAGCAGATTTCTTTAACCTAGATGACCTTAGCACGGTAAGCACAGGGGTTGTAGCTTCCATACTTAAGGATTTAGGGCATGGCATGTCAAAAATGGCAGCTTCAAAACTTATGGCTTCTACGGGATTGGTAGTAGTTATCCGTTCTATGAACAACTCTTAGGATTCTAAAGAAATTTTTTCCAATGAGGAGCGCATCACGAACTCCTCCCAGAATTGATGACTCATAAGCTTCAAACAACAAAGCATCCAGACAACTCTCAGAATGCAAGGTGTTCTTCGGCAGACCAACATTCTCAATTTACAGAAGCTTTTGAATTCAAATTCGACCTTCCCCCTAATTTATTATCATTAATGTATCTCTAGCAGAATATCTTCAAAGATTTTCGCCATAAATGGTGCCTACCTACTCCTCTTAACTAATTTTCAGACATCAAATCATGAATAGAAACCCCAACAACTACTTTTGGACCCATCTATGTGGCACCATCCTCCATGGCGTAGCTCATCCAGCATAGCTTCACCTGTCGCACCCATATCATCCATCGTGCAACCTCTCTACCACGTTCTTCACTTAGTCAGAAAGTGTAGTTTATAGTCCCACAATCCCTTGCAATTGCCTAGATTATTAAGATTATCCTGCTTCCATATAGTCATTGCAGAGGGGCAAGATTCCCTATGTATAGCTTCAGCCTACTTCCGTTCACTTTTCCAGGGAATGGTGCCCCATTCAGCTTAGTGAGCTGAAATGCACCACCATCCATGTTCTCCTTAATAACATGTGGCCCCAACTAGTGCATTTGAAACTTTCCTGGCAATTTCATGAACTTGTTGTCATACAACAACACTAAATCATCTACCTTAAACATGCGTAGCTTAATATGTCGATCATGCCATGCCTTCCCGTGCTCCTTTTGCACTTGCTGGTGAAATCCTGTAAGGAAGCAGTGATCTTCTAACTCCATGATCTACGTGAACCTTTCTTCCAAGGTCTCATGATCTGTCATCTCTATCAATGCTGCAATACGTAAACTTGGGACAATATACTCCATAGGCATTACTGCTTCAATCCCATAGACCAGTCTAAATGGTTTTTTGCCTATCAACTTCTTATATCCTATAAACCCATAAAACAATAGGTATGCGGATGTCCCAGTCATTCCACTGCACGTTGTAGAACTTTGTCAATGCATGCTCCAAAATCTTGTTAAAAGCTTCCACCATTCCATTCACCTGTGGGTGACAGGGCGTTCTCTTTTGGTGATACAACTAAAATTATTCAAGCATCGCGCTAATCATTTCATTAAAAAAATGTGTACCCCTATCACTCATCAATATCTTAGGGCATATGTCATGCGGAAAGAGTTAATCTTGTGGACAAAACCAACCTCCCTAGAAGCCTAAGACTTTCTAGTGACAAACAAGACAATTAAGAGCAATCCTTCTCTAAACATGCATTTACCATACAAGAAATCAAGTGTTTAGATCCTACCTGTAGTCCAACGCTGTTGTAGTAGTCCATCCTCGTCGATCCGGATGAGCTCCTCCTTCACTTCGAAACCTGCATTCACTAACAAACAAACGATTAAATAGCACCTGAATATCTCATAAAATAAAACATATTCAACATACAGACCAAGGAGTATATGAAACAACTCATTAATAACAAATTGTTGAGAAGAATGGACTTATTTGTATTAATAGGAAACAAAGAAACCATTACAACCTGAGCCTTGGTGTTGTGCAAGTTCCTCCCAGGGTCCAGCAAGAGTTTTCCTTTACTTTGATAAGCTCACCCACTTCCAAATGAAACAAGAAAAGATGGGAATCTCTCCTCACAAGCTTCTACAAGGAAGTCCTAATTCCAGCAGCATCTACCCTTTGGAATGTTCAGCTTTCAACCTCCCCTCCTCTGGCCCAATGCCTGTATTTATAATGCTCTAGAGGAATTTAATCAGGTCCAACATCAATGGGATAAGCCCCTCTTTTGGATCGGGTAGCTCCTCTCTTGATGGGATAAGTTCCTCTTTCATAGGGATACATGAACCATCTGGAGGCGCTCAATACACGTCAAACAATCTTCTAGAATGCTCTAGAAATGACCACAAGTAACTTTTTTAAGATGAAACTCGCGCCTTTTGACCTTTACAGGAGTACGCACCCACCCCTTTACATACAGAGCATACAGGTACGCAGGTATTGTGAACTTGGGATGCGTACATGCAGGTAAGGTAGAGAGAAACTGCGTACCCAGAGATAAACATGTTTTTAATGACTTTCTCTCTTTCTTGAAGTTTGACATGGAGAGCAGAGGTATGAGGCTTGCCAAGGAGGATATTATGACTGTTGATGGAGCCATACTAACTGCAAATAGTCATGGTGACAAATTTTAGTGTAACAGATTGCCCCCTAAAGTGCGAAGCCTGTAATAGATTAGGGTTTTATATCATCTAGGAAGGGTGAAGTACTTTATCATTTCAAGGATTATTTTGTGGAGAGCCCAGTCAGAACCTGCAATTTTCAACACAAAATACATGTATAAGATTATATCATCGCTGAGGTAGGCATTCCCATACTCAGATCAAAAACTTTAACTAACAGACTAACTACAATTCTGATACAAGAATGATTTCATAGTACATCATAATCATAGACTCATGTAGACACAATATAGGCGCAACCATCTGTTTATAATTGGTCTACTATATAATGAGTACGAAACTCCTCGCAGCCTGGATGGTGGAAACTAGATCCAGAGTCTTCATTTCTACTTCCCAAAACGATACGATTCTAGCCATGCGAATAAATGAGTCGATGTCGAACATGGTAGAAACCACTTGATTACCAGTCGATGATGTAAACTGTGAACAAGTGTGAGAGAGACCATCAGTGATGTCAATGGTTCTCAAAGTACCCAGTACAATCCATGAGATGTGAATGAATGAGTCGATGTCGAACATTTCATGGAGTCCTTCGATCGAAAGTCAATGATGTAAACTGTCGTCAAAGGCGAGAAACCTACCATTGATGCAT
>APFE031101872.1:52969-64047 GCA_000404065.3 Pinus taeda
AGAATCCAGTATTTCATAACAGGTCAAAGCATATCGGGATCAGATATCATTTCATCAGAGACTATGTTCAGAAGGGAGTTGTGAAGCTTGAGTATATTTCCACTGATGAGCAGGTAGCAGACATTCTTACCAAAGCCTTACCACGGGGCAAGCATGTTTACTTCAGAGACAAGATGGGTGTGGTGAGGAACACCTTCCCCGGTAAGAGGGAGTGTTGAAATTTGGTACCGGAGGACAGGTGGTTCCCTTAGGCTTTGATCTTTGGCCTAGGGAAAAGTGTCCAAAAGATTTTAATTTTTCTCCTAAAGTGACTTTATAATTTTTATAAAGTTAAAATCTAATTTAAAAGTGACTTTAAGTGATAAAGTTACTAAGTTTAATTTTAAAGTGACTTTTATAAAGTCAATGAAAAATTAGAAAGGAAAAGTGACTTTGGAAATAAATGACTAAGTGGGTCTTTATTAAAGTAGGGTGAATTAAAAAATAGAAAGTGAGATTTAAATGAGCATTTAATCTCAGCCCTTGATCTCAATCTATTTCAGCCATTGGATTTAGGGATCACCCAAAAGTCACTTAGGGTTAGATTAAAGGAGAAAAAGGAGCAAAAGGTCATTCATTCTTTCATGAGCAGATTGAGGGAAGGAGAGCAAGAGAGCAAGGGAGATTTCTGGACAGCGAGGAGAAGGAGATAGCAGCTTGGCACACATTCCAAGGCAACATTTTAGAAAATCTGTACAACTGAGTTAGCACACAGTGAAAGACAGAATTTGGGCACGATTTTCTAGAAATATGTACAACAAGTGCACAAAAATCGAGGAGCAGAAATCTGTACAGCAAGTGGTTGTACCTTGGCACACAAATCGAGGAAAGTTGTATAGCGTATTTATGGCAGCTTGCATGCTTTTCTAGGCAGGCCATACAACAACATTTAAGGCTGAAATTGGACACAAAAATCGAGGAGGTCGTACAGCATTTATTGTTGTTCTATTTTGCTGTTTGCAAGTTTTTCCAGTTGGCTGTGAGGCATGGAAAACGAGATCAGTTGTAAAAGTTTGCTTGCTGATTTTTTGCTGAATATTTCTCTCGCTGTAAAAAGCATTTTCCAGAAATAAGAAGAAGCTTTCAAACTTGTTTTCCCCAAGAGTTGTAGGGGGCTTTTCCAAGGTCACCTTAACCAAAAATCACTATGTTTAAATGTGTTGAATGGATGTTTGTATGTGCTGATTTTTATTTCTGCATTTTCCAGCATTCTGTAAAATTTCCAAAATTTGTGTTTTCAGCAAAAAATTATTTTTTCATTTGTTGAATGTATGGATATGGGAAAGGGAATTTAACTATTTTGGAGAAATAATGTGGAACTGAAAACCAGGGTGGGAAATGACAAATTTTTACAAGCTCTCCTTGTGTGTACCCCACCAATGGGGAGGCATACCATGCAACACGAATTCTAGTGCCTACAATTAATGCTCCTCTGATACTTCCCTTTCAAATTCATCCAAAAATATTTCCACATCAGTAATACCATAATAATGTGGAAGGTTTCTTACCTTAATCGAGACACACCTTAGTGATTTGGTCATCAGATTGCAGCAGAGCATAGAAACTTCATGTAACCGATTCTTCTAGTGTTCAAGCTCTTCATCCGAATCTGAGGTGCAGGAGTTATCCCTGTCCCATGAAATTCATCCATCAATTCTAGGATTGATCTAATCCTCATCTGGTGCTATTATCTTATATATCTAATCCAAATCATTATCGCTTTCTACATAGTCCCGAATAGGTTCAATAGAACACACTCCTTCTGCGGGGTCTAGAGGCACCACAACCCTAAGCAACTTCTTCTCAAATGACATCTTGTGCTTCTTCACATTAATTACTCTATTCATATCAGTAGCCCAGTCACTTCCTAGCAGCACAGGGTAAGGGTTACTATCATCCACAATTTCAATGACCTCAAAATCAGCCAACGTGCTCGCACCCTCAATGTCCACCGTTACACCATATAAGCACCCCATTGGAAATTTTTTTTATTTTTTTATTTTTTATTTTTATTTTTTTATTTTTTTATTATTATTTTTAATTTTTTTTTTCTTTTTCTGATTTACAATGCACAACTGAATAGGATACCACTATAACATAGGTCTCCCCATCCTTTCACACATCTTCTTAGGCAAGAGATTCACATCAGACCCCAGATCCAAGATTACCTTGTCCATTTCATATTCACCTATTTGCATAGTTAGCCTCATCTTGCACCCTGCTCGTGTTTTATACTTACCAATCTTTCTTATTATGTGTTGTTTAGTAGGAGTCTTTTCCTTCTTATTACACTTGTTTATTAACTCTTGCAATCCTTCTACTGCTTTTTGGTCGCGTAGTAACTTCATACAAGTCTTCAGTAAAGTCACTAAGATTGAAGGGTCTACTTCTTGTCTCACATTAGTCTCTAGAATGTTCTCATGACTCCCCGAGGTGGGGGCCTTAGCGAAGTTCTTCTTTGCTTCCATTAAGGTTTATTTAGCACAATTAAGATCAAAATCTACTTCCTTCTCAGTAGCCTTGCACACCCATCCGTCTTCCTCAGGCTACTTACCTTTATCTCCACTAGTTGTCATACCACCTCTCAACACGATATTTATGCGTTGATCTTCTTTGTGAGGCTCAGCCCTCATCATCTGAATGTTCAACGTAGGTTGCTGAGGTCGCACCTTATTTTCTTGAATTTTTTCCATAAGGACTGAGCATTCCTCTATGACATGATCAAACTACCAACAATACCAAGATGAGCGATGTGTGGGGTTTGTACAATCTCACACGAAGTGCCCTTCTTCGCCATAGTTGTAGAAAATTACATGCCCATGCCCTCAACTTGGTCCAGCACCTCTTCCTCGTCCTTGACCTTGGAATCCTCCACACGCTGCTCCTGCACCTTCATCCTAAGGCCGGTTCTCTGCTTGCATCCTGTAGGTAGGGGTTCTATCAATCATCAGCTCAAAACTCCTATAGTGATGTTCATCATGTCCTATAGACTTATAGAAATTGAAAAACAACTGATGAGGGGTATCTACAAACTTCTGCAATAAGTGCCAATTATCAGTAGCATGTTGTCCTGTAACCTGACAAATAGCACACCATAGTGCAGCTCCCATGCTCATCCCAACATTAGTTTCTGGTTTCAGGGGAATAAGCCCTCCCCTTATAATATAATTATAGATCAGGAAATGATCTTTATCATGTCCATGGCTCTTACACTTGAAACACCAAACCTCAGCGCACACCTCCAGCTAAGCTTCCTTTCCTTTCTTCAAGCTCTACAACTCCAAGTCCAAGCTTTCCAGTTGTGAATCAATCTATTGCACACCAAGATTTTTATCCTGTATAGGCAAGGCATCCAGTCTCATCATAATCTCTAAGGCTTCCACTTGTGTTGCTATCCTCTGTTGTGACAAAGGTATTCTTAAATGTGTCAAGAGAGATGTTATAAACCAGTCGTGATGCTGGGAATCTAAGATTATCATATTAGCCTGCATGATCAGGCACTTCAACTTCTGATCAAAGTCCCAAGGTGTCTCATCTATCTTCTGTCAGATTTCCTTAAATTCAATTACTGATTGCGCCTTTAACTTAGGCTTACTGAACTTCTTGTTCAAAGCTAGCTAGGTATCCACCAACCTCACATTTGGGTTATCTAAGAAATACTTGATATACCATGTTAATGCCTGATCCTGTAAGGTTGTAAACAAGTGTGATTTCTTAATATTATCTGTAATCTATTGTGTTGTCCAAACAACTCTTGTAATCAACCAAAATTGTTATGGATCTTCGGTCCCTATTCCTTTAAATATCGACATCTTCATTGTGTTTTCCATGTTGAATGGTGGAAATAAAGGTGGAGTTGAAGGTGTAGGTGTATGAGGCAGAGGTGGGGGTGGAGGTGGAGTGGATGGATGAGGTATCCTTGGAATACCCTGCATAATTAACTGAACTGCACTTCGTGGTGTAGTCAACATCATCCCTTCATCATCGTTTGAAGGGGGTTCAATGAGCAGACTATACTCTGGGCTAGATTCTTCATTTCTTGTAAAGAATCTCCCGCTTCGTGTAGCCCCAAACATCAAGGTAACTGCATAACACTCTTTTCACATAACAACATTTTAATCCAAGTTTTCAATGATTTCAAACTTACCTCGTGGCCCTTTAAATAACCTTCATTCCACTTCGCTATAGCTGATATTTCTATCGATCGTGAAATAAGTCACAAAACTTCCCAATGTGTGATCAATCCAGTGGTCCACAACTCACGTGATATTTCCTTTTGATGCTTCCAAACATCACACCAGTTCAAGAGTCCACACTAGAGGGCCTTCAAGCTTGCACATCCCTTGACTATCGGCCAATTTAGACAACCACTCATATAGTTCTTCACGGAAGAAACAAAAGAACGTGTCGGTCTCGTCTGTGTAAAAAAATCTTTGCAACCACTACTCCTTGGAAAATTTAGGGCTCTTATTCTCCTGAGACGTGAATGTGTGCAATTTTTTATCAATCCACTTATCATGATCTTTCTTCATATGAAACCATTTATCACACATCTCTCAGATAGATCCCGGTCCTAGCAACAAAACCATTTGTTGGCTTAAGGAGGTCTAACCCAACTTCAGAGTTGTTCACACCAACCAACAAAACCCTAAATGTTGGCCCTTCTAGAAATAACCTGAATGACACAGGTTTTAGTCTCACCCGAAGCAGTATTGGGGGATGCTAGAACCAGGGTTCTACACCGAGAGATAGTGTGATAAGAGGTCTTAAGCTCTTATAATTCAGATCTTCCTTCACATAGATCAGTATCTTTCTAGGGCTCATTACTGTAATTTGGGTAAAATAGCTTTTAGACCTTCGGGAAGGTCCGCAATCAATGTTTGAAGACCCTAAATAGGCAAATTATCCACTTTCACACATCAATTAATAACCCTAGATTTGCCTTCACACAAATCTATCCAATTCATCAAAAATCATAACAAAAATAACCCTTATCTTCACCAAAATAGATAATTACTTAAGCCATGCACAAATAAGATAGATTCAGTAGTTTTGTGTAGCATTTATTCATTATTCCATAGAAAACATATTATAAAGAAACAGGTCAGAACATAAACAAAATCAACAATAATGCTCAGATTGCAAGATAATTCTTCAAAACTAGTCTTTATTCATCTTCAATGTTCACATTACAGACTCTTTCACCCTATGCACTCAGTTGTAGGGGTCCGTGCACTCAACTGCAGGAGCCTTCCCCTTTTGCCTAAGTACAGGAAGCAGAGCCTTCCTACCTTAGCACTTGCCAAAAATAATTTTTATCTTGACTTACTTGCTCTTCGCTCCCCCTTATACTCACTATGACTCAACTATATATAATATTCATACCCATGGACTCAAACCCATTGGTGTCAAACCCAAACCCATTGGTGTCAAACCCATTGGTTGAAAATGGGTGTATAAGATCCAATACAAAGTAGATGGTTCACCTAATAAATACAAGGCAAGACTTGTAGCAAAAGGCTACTCTCAAAAGGAAGGTGTTGACTACACAGAGGCATTTTATCCTATAGCAAAATGGGGTAAAATTAGAACTCTATTTTGTCTTGCAGCTGAGAATAACTGGAAGATACACCATATGGATGCTAAAAAAAACTTTTTGAAAGGAGATTTGAAGAATGATGTTTATATGTTTCAACCAGAAGGTTTTGTTGTCAAAGGCAAAGAGAAAAAGGTATGTAAGTTAGTGAAGGCTTTGTATGGACTGAAACAAGCATCTCTTGCATGGTATGAAAAATTAACTGAACACCTTCTCAAGTTGAATTATAAGTTATTTGATCTCGATAATGAAACCTTTTTTGTTAAGAAAATTGGAAAGTCAATTGTATATTTGGTTATGTATGTAGATGATTTGATGATCACAGGAAACAATGATGACTATATAGCATCCTTTAAAAAAACATTATTGAAATTTTTTGACATGACATATTTGGGCTTATTACATTATTATTTAGGGATTGAAGTTGATCAGAAACCCAAATATATTTTCATTTCCTAGAAAAAATATCTTGGATGGTTATTAGATAGATTTGGGATGCAGGATTGTAATCATTGGCTACTCCTATGGAGAAAATTTGAAGCTTACTTCCACTGAAGGAAGTATGTTTGAATATCCAACAAAATATAGGAAACTTGTTGGAAGTTTGAATTTTCTAACTACTACTGGACCTAACATAGATTTTGTTATAGGGATACTTTCCAGGTTCATGCATAAGCCATGTCAAGGTCATTGGAATGTAGCAAAGCGAGTGATCAAAGGAACTCGAATATCTGGCATCAAATATATCAAAGTTGCAGATTTCCATCTCACCGACTATTCAGATTCTGATTTTGATGGAGATAAGGAGAATAGATCCTCTACTTCTGGTTATTTGATGAGTCTTCAATCAGTAACCATCAGTTGGAGATCCTGTAAGAAATCTGTTCCTGTTGATTCTACCACTGAAACCGAATATGTTGCAATGGCTCAAGCTACAAAATAAATCATTTGGCTTCACAAAATAGTTGAAGAATTTCAAGAGAGATAGAAGGCTTCAACTCCACTACTCATTGACAACACTTCTGCAATTTAGTTGCCCAAGAATCCCAAGTTTCATAATCGAAGCAAGCATATTAACACCAAATATCACTTGATTTGACATTATGTAGAGGCCAAAGTTATTCATCTGACACATTGTCCTACTTCAGAGCAGATCACAGACAAATTTAGAAAGCCATTGGGATGTGAAAAGTTTGAAAAGTTTAGAATGTTACTCGGCATGTCAGATGTCCCTTTAGATTAAGGGGGGAATGTTAACTAACACTTAAATATTGTTATTGTATAATATGTAATTAGTTTTACATTCTTTTTTACAATTAATAAGTTATCGAGACATAATTGTCCTGTACCTAGATTGCACATGTATAAATAAGTAATTTTATCGTTGATATGATTTTATTTCATTGTGCTCATTCATTGTGGAGTTTATTTGGAATTTTACATAGTGATTATGTTTGGATATTAGTTTGGCACCCGTACAACTTTTTTTTATATATTTCTATTCTAAACATTACAGTTTGGGGTTTTTTTATGTGGTGAGAACCATAAGGGCTCCAAAGCCCAAGGCACAACGTCATCCATCATCGTCTTGTATTTTTTTATATTTTATTCTTCGATGATTTCTTCATGTGGTCATAGTCTACCTGTGTTGCATTTTAGAAGTTTTTCCTGTATATATTCTGGTTTAATTTGGTTTAATCAGATAAGAATTTCTTGGAATCACAAATTCGAGTTGAAAATTCTCTCCAATTTGAGTGCCCAAGAGGTTTTTCAAAGTGTCAAATCCATATATATATAATCAAAAACACATTTTAAACAAGAAAAAATAAGATTTGACCTAAACAATGTTATTGAATTCTAACCAAAACGTCCAAAACGTAACATGTTAAAACAACGTCGTTGATGTGCCTAATCTTTACTGATCCCATGTGACCATGCAGCTCCGACATTTTCACTCAAATAGTTGACAACCATCATTAATCTACACCTCCAAAAGCTCTGGTATACAAATCTTGCCAAAGCTAAGTGTGGTCCCCTATGGTTCTGATACCATTACAACCCCTTCCTAACCGCCTTGTAAAACCACTTTCCAATAAAATGCGGGACTGGTCACATTGCTCTTTGAACTGGTTAATAAATGAATGGGATCAGCGAATAAATACTTGCCAGGTATATTCAATTATTTGATCTCAAGCATCGGTAACAATTTTGTAGTTTATGGTTGTAGTTATGGTCATTTCGTATGTGGTATCAACCCATCTCAATTTAATTGCTTGTGGTGTTAATGAAGCGAAGTCATTCATCAACTTCGTTGGATTTTCATAAACGCAATCCTTCGGATGCATATTATAGAAGATTCGAGATGGATAGGTTTCAAGTTATGGATGTCACATGTTTGTTCTTATATGGTGTATGCTATCTTGGTGTTATTCTGTAGGACCTCCTAGCAATTTGATGTGTTGTAGTTGAGCTTCTTACCCTACTGTATGCACATGTTCTTCTAGTGGCTATTATTATCCTACATTATACTTTCACAACTTTGGCTATGGTTGTCTCAACATTCCGTGGAACTCTCTAAATCCCCGTCGTATAAGTTTCCAACCTTATAATCATGTTTATGTAAATAACGTAAATTCAGTAATTTTTTATAATTAAAAAATTATGGTTTTAAATATGATTATGTGTTCGTTGTAGTCCATGTAATCCAGATTGTTGGTAGCATCATGTAGTGCCAATCTGCCACCATTCATACATTAAATTTCCTGTATTTATCTCTAACTGGATGCAATCCACATATGAACCACATATAATTCTTAGAGAGCATATAACAAGAAAAACAATCTCAAAAATTCCATTCTCCAGTCTAAAACAAAATGTAGTAATAATGTCCAAAGATATGTAAGGAAAAGAAAAATATGGAAACCATAATTGCACAAACATGGAGAAAATATAAGTGTAACCATCTGTGTTACCCATCAAGGGAAAGGAAGGATGTCAGCATCGCAAGAACAACCCTCCATCTCCAGGGCAATCTGCATACCATCTTTAGAATAATAGATACCAAGCTTGGACATAACATCAACAACGGAATTGTGTTCCCGGTGAATGTGTTGAATGGATATCTCTTGAAAAATTCCCATGAGGTATTCAATTTTTCAGAGCCAACCTTGTAGATGTGGGTGTTGAATATGGGAATTTCCCAGCACATGGTTAATGATGGATTGCGAGTCCTCAAAAATCTTCAGTTGTAGAATGTTCAAAAATTTATGAAGTATAGAAGCTCCCATAGGGCCATCACTTTTTCTTTCAGGTTGGTTCCTCTACCTCCTCCCTAATGCATCTTATATTGCTGGTTATTTTCAAAGTAGATCCAAACCCCACACCCACACTTACCTCTCTATTCTGTTCCATTGAAGAATCCCATTGGGTAGGATATTATTGGGCTAGTAGTTCTCATAGTGTCCCGATTTGGTCAAGGAATGAAAATCAGGAGCAGTCTCATCCAAGAGAAAATGTTGTTGACAATGTGATCCACATTGAGATATTTCCCTTCCAATATAATAAAATTCATAGATCTCCAGATTTCCCAAAAAGTGAATAGAGGTGTGGCCCTCCATGGACTAGTCTTCCTGCTCCACCATAAAAATAAATTTTCAATTGAGACATGATTAATATAAGGGAAAGAGAGTTTACTAGATATCTCTTTCCATATCCCTATAGCCACCAGGAAGCATATTAAGATATGTGAATTGCTTTCTACCTCATGCCTTCATAAAACACATATACCTAAATCTTACATTTTCTGCTTCTTCAGATTTTCCTAGGTGAGCGTTTTGTTCTTCCATGCCAGTGAGGTGTATAGATGATTTTAATTGGAATCTTAATTTTCCAAAATCTAGTGAACCAACATACCTCTTGTGTGTTATGAAGGCATTTTCTCATGTACTGATAAGTGTCTGAGATAAAGATAGATCATCACTTCATAATCCATTCCCAACCAATCACATCTTTGAGCTTCACCCTACAAATATCAGACTGGTGCTGCTCTGTCAGAATTTGTTCCCAATTTTAGGCCACATCCCCTGTAGATAGATTTCCTCTACTCACTTCCACACTGGAATGGTGCCAGTCCATGAACTGATAACTTGATCCAAATAGAAATATCCTATGTTATTTAAGCAACAAGTTACCTTATCTTAGAAGAACCTTTCAATGTTCATTCCAAGTACATGGTCCCTACCAATGATAATATCCATTCCCGAGCAAAAAATCCACCATGTCCTCTTGAGTAGCCAATATTTGACCTTGTTTAAGTTGATCTAGATAGTGGAACTAGTCAGTTTCCCAAGAAGCCCATCTTGTATCCAGTGTGTGGCCTCGATCCCCTGGAGGTATTTGGATCAAATGACATTCCCCCATAGGAGTTTACCAAACAGTCCCTGCCATAATGTTTTAATGAGAAAAGTCCAGCTAAACAATTTGATGTTCAACAAACCCCATCCCCCATGGCTCTTTGGCTTGGTGATATCATCTAATCTAGTAAGGTGGAATTTATGAGGATTCCCTTAACCAACCCAAATAAATTTAGCCATTATTCTGTTAATTTTCCGAATAATAGAAGCAGGGAGGCAGTATAAGTGTGCCCATTATATCACAAGTTGTTGCAGGATCGCTTGAGTGAGAGTAACCTTGCCTCCAAGTGTAAGACATTTGTGTTCCCATCCATAATTGTTTTTATGAAATGTGTCAACAAGCCATAGGTAGTCTTTAACTATGTAGTTGTTTGGTTTAATATTGTATCCAAATATTTCATTCCAACACCATTCCTCTTAGCCTCCACCCCAAAAGTTTTTTTAATGTGTTCTATATCCTCCATACATCCCTCCCCAAATAGAATCACAGATGTATGCTTATTCATAAGAAGTCCTGAAGCCCTCCCAAACCTGTAAAATATATAATGTAGGGATGCCCATGCCATCCTCAATAACATACCAAAAATTAGAATGTCATCTACAAAGAAACTATGTGAGATGTTGATGCCTCTGCCCACTTTGAGAGTATTGAATTGAGCCCCCAAAAACACATTTTTAATTTTATGGTTGAGGCCATCCATGGCCAAAACAAATAGAAGTGGGGAGAGCAAATAACCTTTCCTCAAACCTCTACTAGCAACAAAATATCTTGTGGGAAAACCATTAATAATGATTGCATATCTAACATTAGTAACACAAGTCATGATCCATTTAGTGTTGCGTACCTGGAGATCGATTTTCTCTAGAACAATATGTAGGAATGCCCAATTGACACAGTCATATGCCCTTTAGAGATCCACCTTCATGACAACAACATTCAACTTCTTAGTGTGTATGGAATGTAAACACTCTTTCATCGTAGCAACAACATCATCTATTTTTCAATCCTGTAGCAATCCATATTTCTCTTG
>APFE031101874.1:0-16236 GCA_000404065.3 Pinus taeda
ATGAATAAAATTATGGGTACTGCCCAAATCAATCAACACTATTACCTTTTTCTTCTTGATATGTCCTTTTATCTTGATGGTTTGAGGAGTGGTAATTTCGGCCAATGCATTACAAGATATGGTTGGATTCATTTCTTCTTTCTCTAGGATTTGTTCCTAGTGTATATCCTCTTCTTTTGACATTTCTTGTTCCTTTTCTTCCTCCTCTTCACAATCTATGCAAAATAATTTCTTCTCAACACACTTATGACCTTTAGTGTATTTGCTATCACAACTGTAACAAAGCCCTTTTGCTCTTTTTTCTTCCAATTGTTGGGGTGTCAACCTTGTAGGTTGTGGAAGGCTTGTGGAAACAACACTTCCATTCTTATAGTTGTGAGTGGTAGGCTTCCTTGTTGCCATAATTTTTCTTTCCATATTTCTTGCCAACCTGAATGCCTTCTCCAATGAGTCAAGTTCCTAAAGGCGAACCTCATGTTGGATGTTATCCTTTAAAGTCCCTATGAACACTTCAATCCTATGCTCCTTTGGAATATATTTTACCCTTTTATTCAATTTTTGGAAGTCCTCAATGTGCTCCATAATTGAACCCTTTTGTTTGAGGTTTATCAATTGGCTAAAAAAAGTGTTGTTTTTTGTATCCTCATAATGTGCTATAATTTCTTCCGTGAAAATTGTCGAAGTGACAATTTGTTTACGAGAGCAAATACACCGATACCTTTTGGTTCCAAATATAAAGTTTCAATGTGTACCTTTTGTGTGTTTTGCACATTATGGAGATCAAAATATTGCTCCATCTGTGGTAACGATGTTACAGGATCCTTGCCATCAAACTTCCTCATATCAATATTTGCAATATGGTGGGTCTTCAATCCAACATTAGAGTCTATGGGATCATGATTAACATTTCTTTTATTCTCATCATGAGTTTCCTTTACTACCCTTTCACCATTAGCAAGAATTTCTTGTAGCAACTTAGTCAAATCTATCTTTAAATCTTCCATGTCGCCTTTTAGTTTTTCTTCTATACCATCCATCTTAGCGTCCATGCCATTCACCTTAGCTTCCATGCCATCCATATTAGCTTCCAAACCATCCATCTTAAGTTCCACATCATTCATCTTAGCTTCCACGTCATTTATCTCAGCTCCGAGGCCTTCCTTTAAACCATCAATCTTAGCTTCTGTTACCTTTTGTGAGAGTGAAATTTGTTGCACTTGATCTCATAATTTTGTTATATCATGTTGCATTTCTTCCTATTCTTCATGAGTCATGCTAGAGCTTTTAGGTTTCTTAATAGGTGTTTTCATTTTCTTTCTCCAGGGCATCAATTAATGATAATTATGCTTCACTATGCCCTTTGAACTTCAAACTAATTTTTCAACCCAAACCTATGCAAAATTTTAAAAAGACTACACACGTTTTTTTCACTTTGTAGAAGGTTGATATTGAATCTATTGTATCTCTGTAATTACAGATCTCCAATGTTTGAAATTACTTCTTGCGGTAGCCCTCTGAATCCTCTTTCTAATGCCACCAATATGATTAAAATTGGATTCTCCAAGAAACCGTTATGCCCAATCTCCCAAGATGACCCGATTATATAATTTTTTAGTAGAGAAAACTTGTACGACATGCCACATGTCACTGTTTCGACTTTCGGATCTGAAAAATATACATAGAAAACTAAGGTTTGTCCTCTTTCTGTAACTTCTTACGAAATTTAATTCTGATGCTCAGAGAGAAAGTTATGACGATTTTTCCAAGGTCACCTGTTTGGAATGTAATTCAGTAGTCTGTAAAAACCATAACTTCCTCAGATCATATCTCCGAAAATATAGCGAGACAAGATCTGAAATTCAGACCCGAGGTTCAGAACTATTTCAAATCAAATGAGTTTTTTTTAGCTTCTGAAACTTCGTAGAGAAAACATTAGAGTGAAAATGCCACGATGACCTGTTTGGAGCAGCGAAACCCTAGAATCCAAAGCTCTGATACCAAATGTTAAGAAACCAGCTCACAAAAGGATAGAAAAGATAGATCAATAACTTAAAAATTAGCCTCTTCGAGGGGGAACCTCATTTACATCACACACATGAACAATTCTTGGATGATACAAATGAAAAACCTCCTTTCTATATATACGATTCTAAGGGGTCACAATATAATCAAAGCCGACATAACAATAATAATATAAGGGCACAACAATAACAATAGTGGGCTTCTATGGGGCACAATAATAACAATATGGGGACAATAGTGGCACAAAAATAACAATAAGGGCTACAATGACAATAGTAATGGGGGAATCACTAGCATTATAGGGACATAATGATTTCCCACCACAAAAGTGCGCTCATTATAAGCTAAAACATGTTCATTCTTAGTTTAAGGTTTGAGGTGTAGTCTCTTAAAATGAAGCATATGGCCATATTTTCCAACCATGCTTTTTTTGCTTGACCTTTTGTAGATCCTCATAATTCCAAAAATTTCACTTTTCCCAATTCTTGGCACATAAGGTTACTAGTTGGGTTTTGTGATTCTTTTTCATACATAGAAGTTCCTCCTTATTCCAACTGTAAGCAATTCATTAATGCATCTCCAATAAAATATTTTTCTTGCACTATTGCATGCTCTAAGTAATGATACAGTTGTAGGCTATGAAGAAGATAACGTGCCTCATCCTCTCATAAGTCTACCCCTTCCCTTCCTCTTCTCTACATAATAACAATATGAAAAGAGATGATAATTCAATGATTCAAATGCTCGAACTGAGATTTAATACACTTATAATTCCCTTATTATTCTTGTTGCAGACATGGTATTACGCATTCAATGTTTCTTTGACTACATATTAGTTTTCTTTTGACCAAACAAATATGCTCCTTATCCATAGTTTAACATTGGGAATTCAATTTCTGTTATTTATTATTATTATTTAAATTTATTTATTTGTAATATGATTGGTTGAGGTCTTATTATGGATTATTTAGTAATTTCTATTTCTATTAGTTTCTAATTTTTAGATTTTAGTTTTATTTCTTTTTTTATCTAAATTTCTGATTTTTTTCCTTTTTCTATTTTTCCATTTTCATGATTTTTAGTGTTTTTCTCCATATTTTCAATTTAAGATGACTTATTATCATATTAAAACATATTTAATAAATTAATTATAATAAAATTATACATATTAATAAAAAAAAACACATAGATATATTTAAAATAATATATTTAAAGTGTATATTTGTTAATATAAAAAATATTAGTTAATCATATTTTGGTGATGACATTCAATCAACACCAATATTCATTAGTTGTTTTATTGTGATAATTTTTAAAATTTTTTTCTTTTTTTTTTTTTCTTTTTTTTTTGTAAATTAATGCAAGATTTTATATTAATAATAACAAAATTTTATATAGATAAATATTTATGTCTTTATTGTTTTTTAGTTTAGTTAAATTGTATTTAAGCTAAGTAGTGGGTACTAGCTACTATGTAACCCCTTGTTACATGTCTAGTCATAAATACTATTTTATTCTAATTACTAAATTTAAAGCTAACATTTTGAAAACTCTAATGATATTAAATTAAGTCTTCTAATTCTCTCATAGGATAATGTACATCAGAATCCATTTACTAAATTATTATTATTTTTATATTACTTATATTAATTTATTTTGAATGTGGTAAATACTTATATTAATATATCCCTATACGTAGCTTTCATGCTTATTAGTATTTCACTAAAAGATGAGACATAAAGAGCTATGGTAATTTTTGAATCTTGTATTTAATACTCAAGTGTATTATTATTATTATTACTAAAACAAAAACTTTAATATATGGATTACAATGAAAATGGCCTCATTCATATATATATCGTAATTATTTCTTTACCTTTCAATTTAAATATTATCACAAATTATACTACAATAGCAATGGCAGTAGCAAGATACAAGAAATAGTCACGCTAGTAATCATGGGGATATAAGAGAGATGCCTGAACTGATACATCTTTCAGGGCATCAAACGCCTTTTGAGCAGCGTCATCCCAACGGAAGGGAAACAATTTCTTAAGGAGGCGAGTGAATCCTTTGGTCAACTCAACATAATTAGGGATGAACCTTCACAGGAAGTTAGCTTTCCCTTGAAGTTGTTGAAGTTTAACGAGTGAAGAAGGTGCAGGTAGATCAATGATTGCCTATACTTTCAGAGGATCGATATGAGTTCCATGTTTTGAAATAAAAAAACCAAGAAGTCGACCAGAACTAACATAGAACACACATTTTTGTGGATGTAGTCGAATATTATAGTGTCTACACCATAAGAAAATGGCCCTAAGATGCATCAAGTGATCAACCTAATATTTAGAATGAGCAGGGAGATTGTCCAAATAAGGTTGCACAATGTGTTTAATGTTGTGAAAAGTGTAATCCATTTCCCATTGAAATTTGGCCTTAATTTTCTTTAGACAAAATGGAAGTTTCTGGTAGGCAAATGTACCCCAGGGATAGATAAATGTAGTTTTATGTTGATCCGTTGGGAGAATGTTGATTTGATTATACCTAGAGAAGCCATCTATGAACGAATAGATTTCACATCCAGTGCAATCATCAATAATCTGGTCGATGAACGGGGGCGAACAATTGTCCTTTGGACAATTGCAATTCACATCCTGATAATTGATGCATACACAGATTGTCCCATTTTTCTTCATGACAGGGAAAATATTTGACACCCAATCAGTCAAAGGAATGGGGTAGATGAAACCAACATGAAGGAGTTTTTCAACTTCACTCTTTATCGCGACAACCTTCTTTGGATAGACTAAACAGTTGTGTTGTCAGACTAGTTTAGCATCAGGATAGGTTTTAATCTCATGCACCACTATATTTGGGTCAATACTTGCCATTTCCTCATAGGTCCAGGAAAATACATCACGAAACTCCTGAAATAGGGCTTTATAGGTCTCAATCTCAAATGGAGAGCAAGAAACACCAATGTGTAGATTTTCGACAATACCCAGTTTAACATGAATATCAAGAGGTATCGTCTCTTCGATATTTGAGAGATTATTTTCGGAACCAACTTCGTGAATAGAAACAAAATTCATAAAAGACTTGACGATATTGGGCATATATATATATATATATATATATATATATATATATATAATATATATATATATATATATATTATATATATATATATATAATATATATATATATATCTAAAATCTATATAGAATATATATACATATATAATATTATATATATATATAGATATATATATATGTATCTATATATATATATATATATATATATAGATATATATATATGTATATATATCTATATCTATATATATATATATATATATATATCAATGAGATTATCCTCAATGGAATATGGTAAGGAGGAAGGATGGTGATGATCGTCCCATGACACGTTGTCTGCCATCATGATCTCCATGTTGCCCTCATCGGTAGAGAATATACAAGAGAATGGATCAGAAGACGTGCCATAATCCAATGATTGATCGACCTAATTAATCCAAGAGAAGGTATGAGCCACATAAACCAAATAGATGGCTTCGCAATTAAGCTCAATGGGGCTGAGCGGCATTTGGTCACCAAAACTATGGATGTTAGTTTGATCTGGTACAATCCATGGATAATTCGAGATAGTAGAAGATGATATCATATTGATATAAGAAATCGATGATGAGTTGTGTGGAAGTGGAGGAGGAGGAAGCAAAAAGGTTCCTGCGAGGAATCCTTCAAGAGTCCAACCCCGACATGTTGATAACAATGTAGAGTTTCCCCTACAAGCAAGACACTTCCAGTAACATGAGAATTGAAGGAAAAAAAGGTGAGTTGGTCGATGGCCACAATCCCGCTCCTATGAGGAAAGGTGATCATACGGAAATAATTTGAAACGATCGTGACCATGGCATAAACCCATGTGTGACCCAATAGAAGATTATAATCAAGAGGTCCATCAATAACTTCCACTTATATGGATACAATTTTTCCCCCGAATTCAACTTGTATGGAGTTCAGAATACCACAAGGTTTATACGTTCTTCCATCAAAATCTTTCAATGTGGTAGGTGACTGACTCAATTGAGGAGAACCAACCACTTTCCAGTAAGACGTAGATATAATATAGGTCAAGGCTCCCTTGTCTATGATGGAATGATGAATATTCTTACTGCGGACAACAAACTGGATGATAAAGGCCAACTGAGCTAGGAGGCGAGAGGCATAGTTTTCATTATAGAGAACGATTAATTTGGAATCCAAAGGATCCACACATTCGATAGCTGAAAGAAAATCCTTTTTCTAGGTGGGGAAATTTTGCAACACCTCAAGGGTTGGCATAGATGGTGGAGATTGAGACAAGTCTTCAACAACGTTATAATTTTGAGCATCCTTGACATGAGGGTTGAAAGCATATTTATGAATAATGCCCTTTGGAAGGTTATTAGTTAACTCCGTAGGAATCGTGGGTAGAGAAGGATCGAATGTAGGTGATGCCGAACTAGTAGGTTGATGAGTAGCCTAACCGTTTGAAGGATTCACATTACCATAGTCCTTATTCTGAGTAGCCACCATAACATCATATTTAGGCTTTGTGGAGGAAAGCATTAAAACCGTGTTAGAGGAAGAAGGGTCCCGAGCAATCATGTAGGTCTCCTGATTGGGAAACAGGTCCATCAACACAATGGGAGAAGTGGAGGATTTCAAAAACTAGTTCACTTCCACACAATGAGGATAGTCACGAGTAAAGTTATCCTCATTCCAAATCAAGCATGGGTAGCGAGGCTTTCATTTCTCATCAGAGGACTGGTTTGTTTTCTTATCCTGTGGTGAAGAAAATTTCTTATTTTTTTCCTTTTCCTTTCTTGTTGCTTCCTTGTTGTTGTTGAGATTTTCCTTTATCAGATGAAATGACATTTATCTCGGAAGAAGAAATTGTAAGAGGATTGGATGAATAGTTTTAGGAAGAAACAATGAGAGCAACACCGAATGGTTTACTCACTGTATATGAACAAGCAGAACCTATAATGCCATCAACATGAGATTATTTACCAGGAGTTGGAGGAACAACATTCGAAGGTATCTGAGCATTTGGTATTTTTTCATAGAGCATGAGAGATTGGGTATAGATGAGGTCCAAATACTGAGCATGAGCAATCCCTTTCTCTTCAGTCACGACCCCACCTTTAGCTACATCCTCTGTGATAGATGGCAATAGGTATTTAATGAACCACTCCACTAACAATTGATCCAGAACATAGGTTTTAACCAATCAGCGATGACGCCACCACTCATGAATGTGATTTGAGATGTGACTGGCTTTAGTTTGTTTAAAATTGGTAAAAAATTTTGTTCCAGTTTCATACCGGATGGGAAACTGGAAATGTGTGAGGAAGGTGGTAGATAAGGAACTAAAATCATGAAATGAAGCTCTAGGTAACTCAATGTACCATTTAGTTGCAGTACCTGTAAGAGTACATTGGAAAAGAGGTAATTGTATGGAATCATCATTAAGGGAGTTTGAAGAACACCACAAATGATACTTCATGACATGGGTCGACGGGTCTTCTCCAAGATTCCCACTGAATTTTGGGATATTAGGAGGCAATTTGATAGGAATTATCGACCACCAAGGTGAATCAGAAATCATCAGAAATAAGGCAAGGGATTTTTTAGGTTCTCCTACAACCTTAACTTGTTATGGTGGATGTAAAAGCACAAGCCAATTATCAGTCTTCCTTTTCATCTAGGTGACTGGCTTTCTTTGGTTAATACGGGAATCTATGGAAACAGATAACACTTCAACGCAAACCCATGAATTCAAATTTCCAACCAATCTAATAGCTACCCCCAAGGATTTTCTACTATTGCACTAGAATGTGAGATTGTTAGTGGTGGTCAGGATGCAACCTTTGACCTTTGTGTGCGATTTTTCTTGGTTGATGAAGATGAAAAGTTGGTCTTCCACACTTATGTCAAGCCACAATTCTAGTTACATATTATAGGTCATGTTTTTCATTTACAACTTCTTTATTTAATTTTGACTTGGCACTTGCTAAACTTATCTCATTTGAATTAGGTTAGGTCGCATTGCATGACTGAAGCACCTAATTGGTTACATTATTTGTAGGCATGATGTTAGTGGCATCAAACCTGAGCACATAATAGATGTAATGCCACTTAATCAAGTGCAAGAGAAAATTAAGCAAGTTTTATACAATGGATAAACAATTTGACGTGCTCGTTTAAAAGGAGGAAGAACAAAGGTTCTTGTAGGACATGGTTTGGATCATGATTTCCAATGCTTGGAAATGGAATATCTTGGTCATTTAATTAGGTAACTTGGTTATATATGTGTGTATGTGTTGTTCGATACAGGAGAATCCCAAGGAGTTCTCACTACAGATGAAGTTATTTTTTGGTAGATTCAAGGAGTTTGCAGGTTGCATGGAATGAGCCCTCATGAATTCTTGATCGTACTTGTGTGAAATTCTAAGCTCTCTCGATACACTTTTCTTTCTTGGAGATGCCCAAGAGAAGACCTTGGTTTGGTTTTCTAGTGTGGACTTACATAAATTACAAGGATTAGGGTCCAAACAATTCATCTTGTTTCTCTTCAATGAAATATAGTCATTGCATCGGTGCTATACAATCCATGCCTTCACCTCTTAGTTGGGTTTAAGGTTGTTTATGAAAGTAAAGATTTTGTAGGATTTCAATTCTTTCTTCCAAAGTAATCTTGTGTTTCTATTTATTTTTTATACTTTAATGCTATCTAGAGTGCCTTTCTACATTTAGCCTCTTGAATGGGAGAGATTGTTTGTATTGTCTTTATGGAGTTGAGTGTATAGAATGAGGGCCTTTATCCTATCTTGAAATCTCTTTTCTATATCGTTTGGATGGTGTGTGAGGAATAAATGCTCAAAATTTTTTAAAAGATTAATGTGCATATACACTCACACATATTAATCTTTAACTTGGGATCTCCCATGCACTCTAAGGTATCAAATTCTTCAAGCTACAAATCTCAATACATTCAAAACTATATAAAGACTAATAAAAAAAGTTTCCATGGTTGAGAGAAAAATTAGTAAATTTAACCACAAGAGGGAAGCTATGATATGTCCAAGCTAGAGACCAAAAAAGAAAACCTCCCACACAGAAAATTTGCACCTTGTCACCCTTTCTCTTCTTACATCCCTTGTATTTCAATCTATCCATGCTCTCCAAAAGGGCTAAATTTCTTCAAAACCATATTTAAAATGCCTTTGTCTGCTATTTGGCCAGTTATTTTTGGCTGAAGTAGCACCAATGTTGCAAGGGTTGTAAGGCGCCTCATCCTTGCTAGAGCTATTACCCTACAGACCTAAAGAAGAAAAGTGATTGTATGAACTATTTGATAATTTGGATTGGAAAGGAATTGAAAATCTAGATCCTTGATCAAGAGATACTCTTATTGATATTTTTTGAGACCAGGCATCATCAATAACATTATGACCTCTATATTCCTCTTCATCTTTCACAAAACATTGAATTTATTTTATTTGGGTTTTCCTCACCTTGTATGAGTTTCCAAATTCTATATGTGATATAGGAGAATACTAAGCATTTCTCACTATAGATGAATCACTTTTTCGTAGATTCAAGGAGTTTGCAGGTTGCATGGAATGGGCCCTCATGAATTCCTTATCATACTTGTGAGAAATTCTAAGCTCTCTCGATAGACTTTTCTATCTTGGAGATGCTCAATAGAAGACCCTGGTTTGGGGTTTTGATGTGGACATACATTTACAAGGATTAGGGTCCAAACAATCCATCTTGCTTCTCTTCAATGAAATATAGTCATCAACTAATTTAAAGTCAGAAAAACTAGAATCCTTCATAGGCAGTACATTTGACATGTTTATGGCAGATATAATACAGTTTTCTAGGAGAGTGGGAGCATAATATCCATTTGAAGGAGACCAAGAAAATGACGGCTTGTTGAAGGTAAATGAAGGGCTATCTAGGAATGGCTAAAAAATATGAAGTCCAAGCTCTGCACTTCTAGAGCTAATTAGAGGACTGTAGTAAGGATATCCTCTGGGAGTAAACTCTGCACTCTTTGCGGAAAACCTCCTATTGTTGTTATCAACAAAATCAGAGATTCCCCACTTGTAATTCTCGGAGAAGTTCAAATCATAACTTCTTGGAGAATGAAAAGCTTGAAATGCTTGATAAGGATAAGTATTTTTACAAATTTCACCCATTTCCTCTTCATATTCTTCTGAGATTGATTCAAGATTAGAATTTGTTTTGTATCTAGTATGGGTTGAATGGGAGACAAGAGAAGTTTGCATATTTCATTAAAAGAGAATCAAGGCAAGACATGCTTTTGTGTTGGGGTTTATGTTGTTTGCAAACATAAACATTCTGTATGATTGAAAATTTTCCTACCCAATTTTCAATTTTATTTTGCATCGGTGCTATACAACCCATACCTTCACTTCTTAGTTGGGGTTTAAGGTTGTTTATGAAAGTAAATATTCTGCAGGATTTCGATTCTTTCCTTCAAAGTAATCGTTTGTTTGTATTTATGTTTTATACTTCAATTCCATATAGAGTTCCTTTCCTTGTTTATCCTCTTCAGTGGGAGAGATTGTTTATATTGTCTTCATGCAGTTGAGTGTCCAAAAATATTGGTAATTAATTTTTAAATATCCATTTCCAATGCACTCTGTTATCTATACTTATTTTCTTTAGTTTGTGGCCATCTAGAATTCCTTTCCTTGTGTAAAAATCCTGAGTGAAAGAGAACCTTGTCTCTATGTGGTACAAATATTTAAATACATTGACAATATTGATTTTTTGGGTTGTTGGTTTTGATCTGTTCCATATCTGCTAGTTGATGTGTCCACGTAAATTGTATTTCTAAGGTTTGTTGGGCTCAAAGACTTCACTAATTTCTCCGTGACCTTCATTTTGCATGGTTTGAATGAATTGTTTAGGTCAAAGATTGTGGTAATGATTATAATATATTGTTGTTGCAGCACGTGTGGAATTTGATCTTTGACCTTTATTATGCGCACAACTCCCCTAGGGTGTCTATTGCTTATATGTGGATAAGCGAGTTTCTTATCCTTTTTCCTTTCCTTTTGTAATGTCAATCTACAACATATGGGAGATTGTTTAGAGTATTTCTGGTTGCTAACTATAGTTTTTCCTTGTTTTAAGATTAAAATATTCAATTACATCCACAATTCTTGTTAGATATAGGATGAAGGTCATTACTCTACTCCCCAATTTTAAGTGAGACACGCCAGATCAAGCTTTTCTATATAACTATACATGAATTGAATTGGATGCGGGCCCAATTGGGACTAAAATTTGTTCTTTTAGGTTAGGTTGACTATTTTAAGATTAAAGATTGAATTACGTCTACAATTATTTTTGGATATAGGATGGAGGTCATTACTCTACTCCCTAATTTTAAGGGAGACCTGCCAGCTCAAGCTTTTCTATATAACTATACATTAATTGAATTGGATGTGGGCCCAATTGGGGCTGAAATTTGTTCTTTTAGGTCAGGTTGACTATTTTAAGATTAAAAGATTCAATTACATCTAAAATTATTGTTAGATATAGGATGAAGGTCATTACTCTACTCCCCAATTTTAAGGGAGACCTACCAGCTCAATCTTTTCTATATAACTATACATGAATTGAATTGGATGTGGGCCCATTTGGGGTTGAAAATTGTTCTTTTAGGTCAAGTTGACTAAATGTTGATGAAATTTGTTCTTTTAGGTCAGTTTGACTAAATGTTGATATTATATAACTAGATTATACAATAGACTAACTTGGTTATCATTTATAATGATTGTGAATGTTCATTTCAACTTTATTTTCTGGCTCAAAGTTTTTAGGGTTTTATTTTATTTTATGGGAACTTTCTTTGAGAAACACTCCCTGAGGTAGGGAGTTGTGGTGTATTACATGAGTTATTTTGGCTTAGAGGTAAGGGGTTGTGGTGCATAAGATGAGTTGTATTTTGCTTATGTTCTAGATCATATGGGTATCTATTTTTCCGAAATCGTACAGGACTTGCTCCCTACTTGATCCCTTGTTTGAAATATGCCAATTTGGTTGAATTTATATTATTAATTCTAAAAAATGCGTGGAAGTCACAAACTCTTTTGTGGCTCTGATTGTGAAAGTTAGGGGTTCATTGTGTCTTAATAAACATCAACACCAGAGAACCATCACATTCAATCAAGGATCCAGACCTACATTCACCAACCATCCATTTCCAAATTACCAGGCTATCTCGTTCCCTAGAAGGGTATAAAACAAAGCTAAAGTTGCAAGTACAATGTTGTAATTGTTAAGAATTCCCTTAATTGACATATTGCAACTCAAATAAATAGGATAGCTAAAGAGGAGTTCACTTTACTTTTAACACCATGTTATTTCCCTCACTCCAATTGTAACATATCACATGATCCGAACTTAAAGAGGAACACAACAAATTACAGAGATAACCATAAACACAGATATGCAGCGGAAATAATACTTCATTTCATTAATGTAAAACTCTGAAATATGCTTACAAACAGTAATGGAAATAAACCAACTAGGGCGATGGTAGCTTATCTCTGAGCAGAGATGTGGTGGCTACATGCCTCTGAACTGTCTTACAATGAGGCTCAAGGGCCTTTTTATTATTGAAAAATAAGAGAAAATCCTAAACAACCAAAACCCTGACCCGAGGAGATGTAACACTGAGAGTTTGTGGGCCTCGTTGGGGTGAGTTGGACAACCAACTTCTTGGGGTCGCGAATTAGTCATATTATCTCCGTTTGACGCGCATGATAGCCCATTGGAAAGATCATTCCGAAGACTATGACGGAAAAGATGATTTTTTGAAAGAAAAATCGCTGGCAGTTGATTTCCCAAAAAACATCGTTTAGGGCCTCAAAACGGCTTCAGAAGTTTAGGACCTAAAAAATTGCTAAAAAATGCTATAATTAAGGAAACTAAAAAACTGAAAGAAGCACTAGTAGGGCTCCAAGTGGAATTGGTGGGTGGCCACCAATATCCACCTGGATCATTCCTCCCCCCTTAGGAAGCAATGGTCCCCATTGCGTTGAGTTCCTCCATGAGATGAGGGAACTTCTGCTGAACTTGGTCCCTGGTGAGCCACTTGCCCTGGTGAAGGAGTTGGCTTGCTTTGACAACTCGATACAGTTGGATATTCTGTTGGCGAGTGTGCTTGACCTGTGTGTCTATGATCCAATTAGTTGTAGCTTGTTCCATGCAATCTGGATTTAACTCTGTGGGTGTGAGTTGTTCTGCAATGTCGGACGTGTCTAGTAATGGTGGAAAGTATGGTTGAAGGCGGTCCACATTGAACACTGGGTGCAGGCCAAGGAATGGGGGAATGCTGAGCTCAAATGCATTGTCTCCCATAGCCTTGGTAATGGTGTAAGGACCATTTCAGAGTGGTCTGAGTTTCCGATAGGCTCCGGTAAGGCGTTCCTTTTGCAAATGCAACCAAACTTTGTCGCCCATCTCAAACTTGTGTGGCAGCCGATGTTGATCATATCGCTGCTTATACTTAGAATTTGATTTCTCCAGAATGTCATGGACCTACTGGCGAATATGTTGGATGTGCTCAATGAAGCTATTTGTGTGGGTAGTTGCAAATGGCATGGCCACATCGATGGGACATAATGGCTGGAATCCCAAGGCCACCTTAAAAGGGCTGTGGCCAGTCAAGTTGTGGAGAGCTCGGTTGTAGCTGTGCTGAACATAGGGGAGGCTATCATCCCATGTGTGTGGATGCTTTGAGTTTTACATGCACAGAATGTGTACAATCATCCTGTTGACAACCTCTGTCTGGCCATCGGTTTGGGGATGGAAGGCTGTGGACTTAATGAGTTTGGTGTCCAGCATTGACCAGAGACTGGACCAAAATGTATTGAGGAACCTGTTGTCCCGATCTGAGATGATAGATTGTGGGATCCCAAAGTGTACCCACACTCGTTCAAAGTAGAGTTTAACAGTGGCTTCTGCTGTGATATTCTTCTTGCAGGCCGCCATAATGGCCATCTTTGAGAACCTGTCGACAACCACAAAAACACAGTCATTTCCATGCTTAGTGGAAGGAAGGCCTGACATGTAATTCATGGAGATGGATTCCCAAGGTCGCCTAGGGGTAGGCAGCAGGGTATAAAGGCCTAGCTTCTTGATGGTCAGTTTGGCAATGGCGCAGGCAGTGCATGATCTGATGTACTTCCCGACATCTTGTCGAAGATTCAGCCAATAGAAATACTTCAGCAGTACTGCCACCATTTTTTTGACCCCAAAATGCCCAACATCATGACTGTTGTGTGCTTCCTAAATCATCTTGGCACGCTCGCTTGAAGGAACAAAAAGGTGACCCAGGTGGCATAACAGGCCGTCCTCGAGGTGAAAATCTGGAACATGTTGACCCTTCAAGAGGGTCTGGTATGTGTGGCCGAATTCCGGGTCGCTTTTGCTGAGCAGTGGCCAATTAGAAGTCTCGTGCCCACAAGAGTTGAGCACGGTGGTTAACGCCATGATCGGTGGTTGACTGAGGCAATCTGCAACATTATTGGTGCTACCCTTCTTATACTTGATATTCAAATGGAAATGTTGCAGGTATGTGGACCACTTCTGATGGCGATCATTTTTCAATTTCCCTTGGGTCTGTATGAACTGCAGGGGTCGGTGGTTTGTGTGGATGATCGTTTCCTTCCCTAAAATGTAATGCTTCCATTGTCGGCAGGCCTACACAATGGAATACATCTCTTTATCATAAGTGGGATACTTTCGAACTATGTCGGAAAATGTTTCACTGTGATATGCCACTGGATGCCCGTGTTGAGTAAGGACTACCCCAATAGCATAGTCAGAGGCATCTGTCTCGACCTCAAATAGTTGTTGTAAATCTGGTAACGTGAGCACTGGTGCCGTGCAGAGGCGATATTTCAACTCTATGAATGCCTTCTATTGAGATTCAGACCAAAATAATTTTGCTTTCGCTTCTACCTTGGTGACTTGACTCAAAGGCCAAATGATATGAGAAAACCCCAACATGAACCTGCGGTAGAAGTTGGCAAGACCTAGAAAGCTGCGGAGCTCTATCAGAGTGGTTGGGGATGGCCAATCCTGAATGACTTGGATCTTGGCTAGATCCACATGCACCCCCTGTTCATGAATAATGTATCCGAGATACTGAACCTGGGTCATTCCAAAAGTGCATTTCTCCAAATTGGCACATAGATTGTGTTGCCGCAGTGTTTGGAGAACCTATCGGATGTGGTGGAGGTGCTCTTCCAAACTCTGGCTGAAGATAAGAATGTCATCCAAGTATACTGGAGCTTGGCTGGATCCACATGCACCCCCTGTTCATCAATAATGCATCCCAGATACTGAACCTGGGTCATGCCAAAAGTGAATTTCTCCAAGTTGGCACATAGCTTGTGTTGTCGCAATGTTTGGAGAACCTGTCGGATGTGGTGGATGTGATCATCCCAACTCTGGCTAAAGATCAGAATTTCATCCATGTATACCACTACAAATGAGTTTGTGAATGGCCACAAGATGTCACCCATTAGCCTCATGAAGGTTGCAGGAGCATTCGTCAATCCGAAAGGCATAACCAACCATTCGAAAAGGCCTTCCTTGGCTTTGAAGGTAGTCTTCCACACATCAGAGGGTTCGATTGGTACCTGGTGATATCCTGACTTCAAATCAATCTTGCTAAAATATTTTTCCCCCTTTAGTTGGTCCAGGAGGTCATCAATCCGCAGGATCGGGTACCTATTATAGACAGTGATCTTGTTCAGCACCCGATAGTCAATACAGAGTCTCCAAGTCCCATCCTTCTTCTGTACCAACACAATTGGGCTCCCACAAGGTGATGAAGGTGCACATGGGTTCAGATCGATGGAGTGCTTGACCTGACAGCGTAGAGGAACCCCTGCGGGGGAGGTGAAGATGTCCTCGTACTCCTCCACGACCTTGTCCATATGCAGTTGTCGTGTGGAGGGGTCCTGTCTGGAGACTGTGGCCACCGTATTCTTCTTTCCTTGAGGGCGTATCATCAGGAAAACAAATTTCCCAGTTTTGGAAATGAGCTTACTGCATTGTTTTGCAGTAATCAAAGAGATGGCGGTAGGCGGTGCTACCT
>APFE031101877.1:7545-22097 GCA_000404065.3 Pinus taeda
CCCCCGCTGCGTAATCGGTGTAATGAAGGGGGGGCTTCGCCCCACCTCTAACCCCCCGGTTCACTATGTAGGTTAGTCGTGGAAAGAATATAACACAACCCAACAAAGGGCTCGACTCTTACCTACAACTAACAGTTCGTCGAATGGCCTCCCGGATCTCCGGCAATCTGCTCCTGAAAATCTAGGGCACAAATAGGTGAAAAGTTCTCCACACAAGGTAAAAAGGTAAAATGGTAAAAATTATTTACTTTTTCGTCCTTTTATTCATTTTTCATGAAATTATAGGGTTTTGAAAGTATTTTTAACCTATTTTTACCTCAGAAATTGGCTAATGCGTTTAACTTTTGTGCAGCGACAGGTAACAGATTACTGATGATGGTACTGGAGTCATGTTTAAGCTCTTTTCTCGACTCGTAAAACTCAAATGAAAAAATCGCCAAGTATTTTTCCCTTTTTAACTCTTAAAAGAGAATAAAAATGGGGGGTATGCTTTTAAGCTCTTTTCCGACTCTTTAAACACGAAAATATTGTCGAGCTCCTATCATTTTGAACTCGTTAGAGGTTGCAAAATGTCGTTTACCCAGTATACACTTACCCCTTTTTCGGGATGGGATAAACTATTTACGAAAAAGGTACTACTTGAATAAAATGGTCAAGCAGTTCTCTCAAGTATCGTTTTCTACCTTTTCGAGCTCAAGAGACACAAATATATGAAAAGGGACCATGTGGAGCTTTCTTTTGCATGTCTCTTTCAAACTCTCTAAACATGAAAAAGATGTCGAGTTACACCTTTTTCAGACTTGTCAAAACATTAAACGACATCGGATTCATCACCATGACAGACATGAGCTTCTCCTTCCTACGGCTCATTAAATTTACTACATCAGATTCATACGAAGGATGAACTTAAAATGCAAGCATATTCTATCCCCTTCAAGATTGTGATTAAAAAATAATTGGGGTACCCGCCAGAAATGGTGGGGGAAAAAGGGAAATTTTATCAGTTCAATCGGCAGCTCACTCTTGCACATGGCACGTTCTTCTTCGTGTCGGGTTGGGATATCCTCCATTCATCATTGACCTTCTTGGGTTGGGCCATTCATTTTTTCCTTCCATTTGATCTTTGCCACGTCATCATGACCATCGATCTTATGGATCCAAAAGCTACCAAACTTCGGAGTCGTGTCACTGATATGTTCAAGAGTTAGTCCTTCTGTAGTTACACTTACTAATGATTCTCTGTATCATTTGAAATCATTGCATCCCTTTGTCTCATGTCAATGATGTTGGATACATCATGGCCCTCCTTCGACATGGTCGCTTCCTGTTGACTTTATCTCATTTTCTAGGAAGTTGGCCACGAGACTCCTTTAAGTACCTTAAAGATTGCATGCCCTAATGGCAAGTTCCCTCTGCGACAAATTAACATCATCGACTTTCGATCGAGTTATTTCATGGGTGCTCGACTTCAGTTCCTTTATTCACATTTCGTGGACTATGTTATTGGTGCCTTGAAAGCCATTGCCATTATTGGTGGTTTTTCTCGTACTTGTTAACTGTTCACATCATTGACCAATAATCAAGCGACCTTCTAGCATGTTCGGCTTCAACACATTTATTCACATGTTAGAATATGTACTTTGATCGAGTCATGTTCGAGCGCAAGACCCTAAGCTCAAATTACAAAAGTCCAAGTTGCAAGGTGACGTGACATGATCATGCCAATATACATGTCTCTTTTACATGGATGGCTATGACCATACCATGAGTTTTTATATGTGATCCTTCTCATTATTAGATGGCTGTGACCATACCTTGGTTTCAATATGATCCTCTTTATTGGATGGTTGCACCCATGCCTTGGATCCATTTACATGATCTTTCTCTGGAAGGCTACATCCATACCACGATTCATGTATCATTTGACAGAGTTTTCAGTGATGTATATGTATCTATGCTTGTTTGCAGGTTTTTCGACAACGAACTCTGGTTCTCCACATCTACTTGTAAAGAATTTCACTCCTCACTCTAGTTCGGCCTTCACGCTTTAGGGTCCATCTGTTATACAAAATTTCGTCATTGTCCCTATGCTCCCCATTGTACAATCCTAGAGGACCTCTATAGTGAACCCTACATGCTTCCCCATCATGAAGAAACTCCCATTATGTCCCTCTTCATGAGCAGAACATTTCACTTTTCCATAATTTCCCAAGAATCTTCCATTTACCCTACTTTACAAGACCAATGCTAATGAATCATTTCCTCCTCGCACTGATTTGCAGAGATTAAAACCAGGACTAGCGCCATACAGTGCTATTGATCCTTTTCTGAGTCACGCTGATCCTCTTTTAGCAAGTTTTTTAAATACGGAGTCGAAGCTTCCAAGTCTAGAAGCTTTGTAACGGAAGTCTGGTAAATGGTTGGGCTGGATGGAGCCAAGGAAATTAGTTTGGGTTCCTTTCTGATCTAAAATGAGGGTTTAACATCTTGTTATACTTTCAAGAACCTATCACTCCAAAGCTTATCAATTATATGATCTAGCTTGTGTTGACAATTGCGGAATTAAGTACTTGAAACAAGTGTATGTATTTGTTTGTTTTTAACTATTTAATTGCTTTAAGTTGTTTTGAATTTTTTGATTTTATACACACATAACATCCATATAATGTAGCAAATAAACATCAACACATAACAAAAAATTTAATCTGGGAGTTCACCCGAATATCGTGGGCTGCCTCTCCTTGAGCTTCTGTCAATTTGACTTGGCTCTTTAGGATTATGGATTCAATTATTTTACATGTTCCACACTCAACTCCAATGAATATTGACTGAACCAATGGGCTTAGAAAACCATCTATATCCCTATCATGGTTGTCATCATTTTGCAAACAGATCTAAGATCCCTTAGATTTGATTCCTTCAATCAGTGCTCTGATCTTCCTTGAGCTTCTGGATGGCACAAACTCCTTTAGAAATATTCAACTATCTCTAAAACATATTCTACTATCTCCATCACATATTAGACATCAACAATAGACTGTTCATTTTTTCAAAATGAGCATTGCATCCCCGATCGAAGCCTTCCTCCACGATTGGCACTAGGCTGCCTGAAACTTACGTGTAGCATCTCAACCTTTATAAGTATTCAGATGCTTATGTAAACCCTTGCAATGGATTTAGAAGGCTCATTACAGTTAGGAATGACTATTGGTTCGCTGAAAACGGATACTGGTAGCTCCTGCAACTGCCTCCAACCCCTGGTGACCCTGAGCTCCAAAATCTCCCTAGATGAAAATCTCGTTGAAGATGGCTTCTTCAGCTTCTCTGAACTGTTCCATTAGCTTCAGAAGGCCTCAATTAGCCTAGATAGCCTCTTTTTTCACTCTCTTAGGTCGAAAATAATTTCTGGAGTGCATTTAATCATTATCTCCTAGAGATCCTCCACTAAATTTGGGTAACTACAGTTAAGGCCGTGAAATCTGGCAGCAGGCCCGAAATTAGCAGACTCCGCCAACTTTACCACGAAATGCTAACCATAACCATCAGTGTTTAGCACTCATGCAATGGGTATACCTCTTGACAATTAGGTATAAGCAGTTGTTAGGCTGACAGCCATTTCGCAGACCGTGTGTGTATTGGTCCGATCGATGTTACATGTGAACAATTCATTTGGGATCGTTGGTAGTCTTGATCCCCAAAAATCCACCCGTTAAACTTTAAATACAACCTTTAACCCTTATCTGTTAAGTAACAATGGTTAGCGGAGTTGGTAGCGCGCTTGTTTAGCCAGCTGGAGGTCACGGTTTCGATTCCGTCAAACCTAACAAAATTTTACCACACCATTCCAGGGCCATGTAGCGGCCTCCGGGCTTGCCACATGTCAGCTCCTGATTGATTAGCCAAAAGGAATATTCTAGGGAATATTCCTTGGAATATTCTTTTTTTAATATTTTCCAAAAATCATTTTATCCTTGGAAATTACAGTTTAGTGGACTTTTTCAAATGGCAATAACTTCTTCATACGGTGTCAGTTTTTCAAACCATTCACGGTGCTAGAATAAAAAAGACAAGATCTATCATGTCATTTAGGTTTGACATTCTTTTGAACAATTTGAAATTTTCTATCATCAAAGTCCTGGATCAATATCTAATCACTCCTCCCCATTGGGAATCTTTTGGACCCCAAAACTTTGATATACTGATCTGAATAGTAGATGAGAGTGCAGTACCCTCTTCTTTCAGCCTCCATACACTCACCTACATGGATAATACCTTTAAACAAAAACTTGAAGGCTGTTGACACTACCCTTCCTGGATGCGCTTGTCCTCCTATTAAGAATTGTCTTCCTTGAACTCATTCAGAATTTGCAAAAGGTAGCTGAACATCGCTTCCAAACCACTTCCATGATGACCTTTGCTTCTACAAATCTCCTTCAACAGATGATGTCAAATTACATGAAAAAGACTTGATGATATAAATTCTTGCTTCACCAAAATAAAAGAATTTCACATCATGTGAATTATCGTCATGTCTTTACATCTTATGTACAAATGATCAACTAAATCCCAAGCCAACAAAAATCATGCCTTTTCAAATATTTGACCCTTCAAGTCAAGCATGTACAAAAATAATTTTAATGATTCTTTTACTGTTGGATAGCAGAGGACCCGTGTAACAGTTTTGGGGCTCAAAACCTGAAATTTCGGGAAAGGTATGATAAGGACTCTGCAAAGTGCGTGAAGCGTGAAGTGTAAATGAGTCAAGTCAAAGGGTTGTCCACCCAAGAAATAATGTAGAATAATAGGAAGTAAGTCGCCTTGCCTATGGTCTACGGACCATGGGAATGTATAAATAGACTGAGGCTCTAAGGGTAGAAAGCAGCGTTTTGATATGTAATTTTGGATTTGAATTGTAATGGGTTTTTGAGGAGCAATGTCTTGAAGCGTCTGTAAGTCTGAGTCAAGGGTGTTGGTAGGTAGATAGAGGCTCTGCAGCTACATGCGTAGAGGCCTAGTAGAGTCCGCAGCTATGTGTGCAGACCCCTATAGCTAAGTCTGTAGGGTGGATCTAGATGTATTGGTGAAAGAATTGGATAAAGATAAGTTGATTATGAAATTATGGGTAAAATCTGAATTATTGAGAATCTAGCTAATTTATATAACTGTTTGATCTGTGTGTGTATGCTTATGTTATGAATCTGTATCTTTCCTGGTGCGCGAATTGGTTATTTCTGTTAAATGTTTGCTTAAAAACCATAAAAAGTAGATCGAATCTATAACAGTGCATTAATAAGCATTAAAGAGTTTCCTAGGTCTGGATCTACGCAGGGCAGAGTGGCGCGAAGCCGCAGAATGGTGCGCGAACCTTCCAAACCACATCAAGACATCCCAAGGGTGCAGAAACCTAGTTCCAACACCCTCCCTTGCTACCTTAGGTGAGGCCTCAGGCCGCGCTCCGCGGGCTGTTGCCGAAAGGGCCGGTAGTCGTGGGATTTGTTTGGCTAAATAACTCTTCCTAACCTGGGTGAGGCCCATATAAGCCAATAAATGGTTCTGTTACCGGGACCGGGATCTACCAAAGGGATTTTGATGTTGGAACACTGGAATCTTACAAAGAAAGAGCTTGAAGATTGGCTGGATTAGAAGCTTCACGATTTCATGGTTCAGGAAAACAGAAACTCGTGGATATCGGAGGAAGGGTGGTTGGATCGTTACACATACATGGATATCCATGAAATATTCTTCGTAACATTCCTAATAGAGTTGTACGAGTGGATCGCGAGGTTAGCCGACGGTGTGGGAAGGTGCAGACTAGATCAACCTATTATGTGGACTCCAGAATTGGTGCGCAAGCTAGAAGCATCCAAAGACAAAATCGTATGCGCAGTAGATCGCTGGTTGGATTGGGTAATTGGAGGGTTTATTATTGAGTTCACGATAGACACAACTGTGAGTTATAGTGAAGCATAAAGACGCTTTCTCTAAAGGCCCAGGGTAAGTATATTAAATTGTTGAACACTTGGATTAAGATGTTGTTGTGGGAAAAATAGATTATGCGCATTTATTAATGTCTGGTGTAATGCGGAGTGGAAGAGGCTATCGAGGAACTGAGGAATTAGAGAATAGTCTGCTAATTTCTATTTCATGGGAAAGTGAGGAGGAGCTCACGAAGTTCTCTCCAAGAAGCGCAGTCCGGTTGATTAAGCAACGCTTTTCACTGATACCACCTTCGTCTACGCCATCACCCCCTTCACTAACTTCAAATCAATCTTCACCCACCCCACCTCCATGTTCGCCACCACCGAAGGTTAGGATGGCAAGCACAGTCAAGTTGCCGGTGTTTAAGGGTGTAGGAAATGAGGAACCAGGTCAGTTCTGGTTTGTGGTAAAGGCTGTATGGGAAACCCAAGGCATAATGGATGATAACATAAAAAGGGCTACCTTGGTTAGCGTGCTGCAGGAGTGCGTGTTGACGTGGTATATAAAGTACTCAAGCGATCATCTGAATGCGGGAATAACAACGATCCAAGATGCCTTGAACAAACAATTTGGTCGGCCAAAATCAGAGACATAGTCAGTGATTAGGTTTAAAGAGATAGTGATGTTACCAGGTGAAACACTGTGGGATCTGTATCAGAGGTTAAAAAGCACAATCTACAAAGCTAACATGACATTGAAGGATGCACAACACTGTGCGTGGTTTGTGGCATCCTTGATGCCACATCTAAGGACGGTGCTATCACAACAAAAGCTCTCAACCCAAGCCAAAGCATTAGAGACCACGATGAGATTGCACGAAACCCCAATACAGGATCCAAGGTTGGGAGTTCAGCAAATCCACGCGCAATTACAAAACCTATGCTTAGAGATGCGAAGTATGAGACAAGGACAAGCGCCTCGGTCAGAAGGGCATGAAGAAGTATGATGTGTCAAATGTAAGGGCCAAGGCCATGACAAGGAACACCGTCTAGTCTTTGCAAACTATGTGGTGGCGGGGGGAGCACTACCATTGCGACCAGAGGTACAAGCATGAAAAACCACGGTGCCCGCACTTTGGTGCGCGATATGTCAGGAGGGAGGAAAGCATGTCATGGACAACTGTCATCTATTATAGAATCTGAGACAACCCCCCCCCCCCCCCCCCCCGAGCAGTTGTTTTGCAACTTTTGTAGGATGGTGGGCCATGATGAAAGAAACTATTGAAGTTACGAAATGTTGATGGACCGAACACCTGCTTATAGGATGCAGATGGAGGCACGTGGGTAAGATTCTGCTGCAGCACTAGCACAGGGTAGATTCCAAGGATGTGGATGGGGCTGAGGGGGGATGGGACTCAGATACAGAAGAGGACAATTAATCTGCTATGATTATGGAGGACCGGGGCACTACACACGTGATTGCACAAACCTGACCAGAACCTGTTTCCCATACTATTACCAATTCGACCATGACGCAGTCGATTGCCCCACTCTAATTTTTCAGGTGCGAGAAAAAGGGGTGCTTCCGGCCACCCCCACTCAAAACCTCCAAATGATGAAGGCAGAACCGCACGGGGAAGACCCTAACATGAATATGATGCTTAGAAGTGGTGCTACAATGGGAGAAGATAAAGGGAAGCAACCAGAGGAGGATGTATGGGTTCATAAGGCTCCCACGAAACAACTGGAATTTGATTTGGAACACGTGAAGGAAATATTTATGGAGGCCAAGAAGAACTTCGTGGAGGCCTCCAGTTCGGGTAGCACGGATCAAACAGAGGTGGCGAGGGATACTTCTATGCTAACTACCTTCTTAGAAACATGCATGAACCTACTCTGGGATACCAAAGTGGAGAAGGGATTGCAAGATTTAAAAACTAGGTGCACAGGATCAAACGAACCTCGAATGGTACAGAAGTTGGGCAAGCATGCATTGCGAATAGGGTGGGAAATGCGGTTGACTGCCCAAATTGGGGACTATGAGATGGACCAAGTGCTTCTAGAGATGGCGAACCAATAGAAGATCTTGCCGATGGGAAGACTATAGGGAGTTACAGTAGACATAGACGGTGTAAGCACGCTAACCAATTTTGAGGTCATAAAGATTGTGGATGACAGTAACCCATATCCTGCATTATTAGGGATAGACTGTGCAACAGATATGAATGGAGTCATCAACATAAAGAAACAAAAATAATATTCGAGAAAAAATCTCTCTACGTAGTGGTTCCGCTCAACCCAGTCGAAGGAGCACATTATACCGAGCCAGTGCGCAACGAGGACAGTGACAATGACCTAGATTGTATTTACCAGATCACTGTGCAGGATCAGGACTGAGTGAATCCTACCGTGAATGAACAAATCTCATGGGACCGTGACAATTCTTGCATGTCGGACTCAGATGAGGAGATTGAGTGGTGGCAGAACCGATTGCACGAGGTAATGACACTAAATTGTAATATGATGATTAGATCGCTACGCTGTGCAAAAATGGAAGCAAAGGACAAGCCAGCTGATGAGGATGCCATGCAGGTACAGGCACCAGCCGACCAGTGCACAACGACGATTCTGAGACAAAGGCCGCAGGATGATCCTGCGGAGACACCATGCATGACGATTGACCACGAAGGGAGGACATGCCCAAATATTTGGTGAAAGTGGAACAGATATCAAAAGTAGGTACATGTAGGGGTTAGGGGGCATTCCCATTCACTGGCGACCCATGACAAAGTCAGCAAGGGAATAGGGGGAAGTTCGCTCAATGTTCACTCGAGAAAACAACCCACCAGGAAATTGTTGATACCACGGGTTCAATGTGCCTATACCAGAAGGGAGGCACAGATGACAATGTCAATAAGTAAATGGACAGGAGCCCATAATAAGTGAGGTAGCAGCAACCCTCGTGGAATCGAGAGACTATGGGCATGGCTCAGGAAGAAACGTGTGCTAGTTGGGGAAGGAAGCAACAAAATGAAAGGTAGTGACGCCCACAAAGGCCGCGCGAGTCTGCACATAAGGAAATCGGGCCAGTTTGGGTATCCCGCAGAATGCGAATGTGCCACGACCCTTCTATCATGGCTGCACCTGCACCTATGGAAGGATACACCCCCCATAATGACACATGAAGAAATAATGACTACAAAGAAACGCGGAAGGTGCTCACAGCCTGAGCTAGCAAGGAAGTTCCTAAATAGCACCAGAGGTGCGACCACATGACTAGTTGTAGGAAGCACACTCTCAGTGGCCCAAGTATTTGAAAGAGGGTGCAAGACTATAAACGAGTCTGTGGGAGGCCGACATGGCAAAAAGGTTCTCTACAGAGTCATTCGGTCCACAACATTACGGCTGCGCCCGGGTGACAGCGCTACCGCGTGGAAAAATCGAGAAGTGACTGTTAACACCACTGTTCCTGACAAGAAACTCAAGTTACGTCAGGGAGGAGTGGGCAGCGGGCTATTAAGATGAAAGTTTCGAGCTAGATACAAAAAGATTTGTTGCCTAAACGATGCTAATAAGCTGGAAGTGGAGGGAAGGGATTCATTCAAATTGCAATAATCATCTCATAACCTTTGGACGACACTAGGATATTTGAGAGTGGAACCAGTAACGACTAGCGAACACTCGGCTACCAAGGCTCCCATGAGTACCATGGCAAGAACCCGAGCATGGTTTGCGAAAGAACTATACTCAACCCAAGAGGTTCTAGATGAAGTCACAGTGGTCCCCAAAGTCCCAAAATCCCCACGCACACTATGGTCTCAGAAAAATAAGTAGCTGATGGGGCCAGTCAGGATATCGCTAAGGTTCAATAAGCTATCAGGAACTGAAAAGGGCAAAGCAATCACCACCGAACCTGAGGAGGACGATGAAGAATTGCAAGCTTTTATCTATCAGATTGATGCACAAGATAAGGAGGAAGAAGATGCTTTCCAAATCCCATCACAACCCTCATATATTCCCCCATGGATCAGCATAGTTAAGCTACCAAAGGACATGGACGCTGCCAAGAATACGCTCCAAACCCCACTTCTTCCAAATGAGATAAGGTTCAATGGGCTGCCACTGGGCCGAGTCCCGAGTATCAAGTTCAAAGCCTGGGACCTTACAGATAGTGACAAGTTCTCGGAATTGGCCGAAGACAAATTACTACCACAAAAGTGGTTACTATGTGTGGAGAAGGTGGGGTTACTCAATCTAAGGTGGATACCTCACTATCACCGCACAACCCTCACCATCTCTGTTATCCGATAGTGACTATCTGGTACATGATGGGTTTCTCTGGTTGGAGGAGTCGATTCCGATCACAGCTGATCTAGTACACTAGATTACCCACTTGCCGATAAAAGGGAATGACCCCACAAACATAGCCAGAACAAGTAGTGAAGTGGGTCATGCTGAAACAATGAAGGCTAAGTATAATTTGGAGAAGCGGAAGCATCGGTATTCAATAGCAAGCATAAAAAACCGAGGGGTCCGAATTGCCGCCCAATTACTAGCCAGTAAACTAATGAGGAAATGTCATGCAGATGAGGTGCCAACTCCTGTCGTTTCGCTTACGGAACATTGCACGGCAGGGGTTCAGTTCAACTGGGCACAGTTCTTATGCGACAAGCTTTGGACAAATTGCCATGAAGCACAGGACAAAGGTAAGACATTTTGTTATGCATGGTTGCTACTATCCATACTTCTAGTTGCAGGAGAACTGCCACAGGGGAGCTATTTTCCCAACATTGAAGACAGCCTACCAGAAGCAGTACGGTATACTTTGCTTTGGGCTACAAAGGTCGCAGCAAGGGCTTCTGACATCAGGGTTTTCTAGACCTTCATGGAGGGTACTATCCAGACACGGATCACTCGCAGGCCACGAATGTCTCCAACAATCTACAACAATTTGCAAAGCATGACCGAGGTCAAAGCAGACATACATAACTTATATATCCGGGTGCGGAAGGATCCAAAGAGAGCTTGGGACACGCTTCCGTTCATGGCAACAGACGATGCTATTTATGCGGTTTTAGCAACATGGCCCCTAGAATGGTGTGCCCTAGCCGAGGCTGTATTGAAAAAAATGGTAGCATAGCAGCGTAAAAAGGACCTCCAGTAGTGACTCACTGACTTGGTAGAAAAAGCCCGTCAAGGACAACAGGAAGCTTCGCAGAAGGAAGCACCCAAGGAAGTGGTAACCGAAGGTACCACGATAGATCAGGAAATGGCCTCGGACCACAATATGCAACAGGAGAAGGAGATACAGGAATGCATAAACCATCTTACCAAATCAACCAAGTGACCGCACAACACGAAATCACCGCACACACGCAAAAAGTCAAAGACATCCAAAGCTCTGGAGAAGGAGTTTCTTGACAGCAGCGAACCGCCGAGTACTATAACTACCAATGCATTGACTAAACTGATCACCGAGCAGACAACTGTGTTGGGGGAGATCCGAGTGCAACTGCAGGCGCTATAGGTGTGAACCCTGGGCAGGGTAAGTCTATAATTAACCGCGGGCATAGCCACAACCGACCAGATGGTGCGTACTAATACAATTAACACCTTAGTGTTTCCAGCAAGTGTTGTCTTGGCCGAAGTAGAGGGGGATGTGTGAAGTTGGGGATTAAATCTGGCCACTCTTCCTAGAGAAACCTTATACCAACTACAGGATGGGGTAGCCACTGAGCTTCGTGCCCGAGAAGGCCGCGCCCTCCAAACAGCGATGGAGCACAAGGAAAATCTGGAGCAAGTCAGTCTCCAATGCGATGATTTGATCTTACACACCCAAGAAGTGTAATAGGTTGTGATGGCCGCTTGCAGCAAGGTCCCAGAGTTAGCTATCCCAGTCGAACTTCCATCCACTGACAAGATTCATTGCATGGCCACAGGATTGCGTATGGCCCAGGAGGAGGCTGCGAAGGATCAATGGGAATTAAATCTACAAATTACAGAGCTAAGACTGAAGGTGCAGCCGGCCACACTGCCGGAAATCCGAGAGTAGCGCCATAGTGAAATTCAAGCAGGATTGGAACTGATAAAGTGCGTAGTGCGAGATTGCTCGGGATTGTCAGATCAGTCCCTCCTTACACTCACTACCCTCCAGGAAGACCCATCCATACAAAAGGTAGAAAATGAGGTGCAAGAGTTACAACAGGCTAATGACACGATCTGAGCGACTGTGTAGATGGTCGCTATCACATAGCGATTGGCTAAAATGAAGGAGGCCCAGGCTCTCAAGGCACAAGTGGACGCCGTGCGGAAAAAGGAGGCAGTGCTTAAGGAACGCATCCAACCTTTGATTAATGAAGCATTTGTGGTCTCCACAGTCATACAAGGAAAGATAACACACATGGAGGCAGTATGTGATCTCAGACAGGTAACTCCAAGTGATATGGATGCATTAGCAGCTCGCATAGAACAGGTACAGAAGCTAGCGGCCGAGTGCGTTGCAAGCACAAGGAAGGCACAGAAATTGTTGATTGACCTCCATGCGAAGATTACCACACTAGCCGAGTGACTCGAGATGAGTCACGATGATTGTTTTGGGGGACTGTTGGATAGCAGAGGACCCGCGTAACAGTCTTGGGGCTCAAAACCCAAAATTTTGGGAAGGGTATGATAAGGACTTTGCGAAGTGCACAGAGTGTGAAGTGTAAATGAGTCAAGTCAAAGGGTTTTCCACCCAAGAAATAATGTAGAATAATAGGAAGTAAGTCAGCTTGTCCATGGTCCGCAGATAATGGGAATGTATAAATAGAGTGAGGCTCTAAGGGTAGAAAGCAGCTTTTTGATATGTACTTTTGGATCTGAATTGTAATGGGTTTTTGAGGAGCGAAGTCTTGAAGTGTCTGTAAGTCCGAGTCAAAGGTGTTGGTAGGTACATAGAGGCTCTGCAACTGTGTGCGCAGAGGCCTAGTAGAGTCCATAGTTGTGTGCGCACACCCCTATATTTGAGTGCGTAGGGCGGATCTGGATGTATTAGTGAAAGAATTGGATCAAGATAAGTTGATTCTGAAATTCTGGGTAAAATCTGAATTATTGCAGATCTGGCTAATTTATATAACTGTCTGATCTGTGTGCATATGCTTATGTTATGAATCTGTATCTTTCCTGGTGCACGAACTGGTTATTTCTGTTAAATGTTTTCTTAAAAACCATAAAAAGTAGATTGAATCTATAACAACACATTAATAAGCATTAAAGAGTTTCCTGGGTTCGAATCTACGTAGGGCAGAGTGGTGCGAAGCCGCAGAGTGGTACGCAAACCTTACAAACCACATCAAGACATCCCAAGGGTGAGGAAACTTGGTTCCAGCACCCTCCCCTGCTACCTCGGGTGAGACCTCAGGCTGTGCTCCGCGGGCTGTTACCAAAAGGGCTGGTAGCTGTGGGATTTGTTTGGCTAAATAACTCTTCTGAACCTAGGTCAAGCCCATATAATCCAACGTTTACAAAGATAAAACACTTCATCATCATCTCCCTTTTACAATCTTGGACACCAAATCAACTTTTCCAAGTCAACATGACATTACATGCATGTTTAAACAAAACAATATGATGGTCGATAGCTTTCCATCAAGTCAATTACATACATGTTCAAATAGAAGGAAATCATTAACATCCCTGTGTTCATACATTCCATCCTCATACATGTATTCGATTCTTCAACTTTCTCTTAAGTACAATCATGAGTACAAGATCCTCGATCACATGTACATGTACTTTCAAAGCTAAAATGAATATAATTTTCCTGCAATAAAGTGAGTCTACATACTCAACTTTTCCATCCGGCAACTTTCATTCCATTAGTAAAGAAATGCAAATAGATGTGACACATCTCTTTTCTCATCAAAAGACATGTAACTTTAATTAGATAAGAAATCTAACCATTCTTACCAATCCACACCAAAGCTGCTTCCTTTAACTACACATCGACATCAACATGTGGATCATCCTGAAACACATCAATTATGGAAACTTCCTTTGCATTCTTACCATAAGCTTTCTCCACTTTCTTCAAATTTCGTGGAAACATTGTTGGATTCAGTGTCCAACACCTTTCAGCAATATGTCCTTGCTTATGGCAATAAGTACAACACATACTCATCTTCTTGATAGCATAATTTTCCTTGTCCAATGGACCTTTGGCTTCTTGCCTCCTTTCCTTCAAAAGTTTCCTTTATGTGGACATTCTCTTCTAACATCTAGAAACACTATGGTTAACCAAACCACAAAAGGAACATGCAATTCTTTTCCAATGCTTATGTGGAAATTTACCATGCTTAACATAATCAAAAGAAGTGTGATGGAAATCAGATTTATACCTTTCTCTTTCACCTTCATTACCTTCATGAGGAGGTGAATCAAATGAAGAAGTAGCTCCCTTTTGAAGACCATCAATCTCTTCAATGCTTTTATAGCTTTCACAACTCTCTGGTTCAAGTGCATGCTTATGAACACCTTCTTCCTGCAAATGATGTTTCAAACAATTGCAATCCCCAAGAATACAATCTTTACAAACTTGAGGTATAGAACCTGAAATGAAACTTCTTCTAGGAACTATTTCAATTGCCTTCATGACTA
>APFE031101877.1:22553-42172 GCA_000404065.3 Pinus taeda
AGAAAGCAACTGCTTCTCTTCCTTCATGGAATTCAACTGCTCTCGAAGTTCGGTGCTCATTTCTCTCACCATATCCATCATGATGAACAAATCTTGCTTCATGTCTTCATCAAAGATTCTTGTGAAGCAGGAGGATTTTGAAAACTCACTTGTAGAAGTTTTCATTATCAAAATGAAAAAAATCACTTCAATAAAATTCTCAAAGCTTTCAAAGAACTAATGACAAATTTATGAACTAAATGGCAGTAGAATCAAATTCTTACTCAGGCAACCTTTTGTAAACAAACCCTGTTATGCTTCAAGGATTGTCTTGAGGTCCTTTGGGTAAGGAGAATGCCTTCATCCCTTCTTCCTTCTTGTCCTCTCCTAGACTTAGCTTATCAGTATCTTTCCTTTCACCTTTGCAAACTCAAACAATAGTCAGTTTACAAACAATCAAATAGTAGAATCCTTTATACTATTTAAACACCTATCAAGTCAAACAAGCAAACATTTGCTCTATAAAGCAAGCATCCTTCTCTGATACCACCTGATCTGAAATGAGGGTTTAACATCTTGTTATACTTACAAGAACCTCTCACTCCAAAGCTTATCAATTATATGATCTAGCTTATGTTGACAATTACGGAATTAAGTACTTGAAACAGGTGTATGTCTTTGTTTCTTTTTAACTATTTAAGTGCTTTAAGTTGATTTATTTCTACTGATATTAGACACACATAACACCCATATAATGTAGAAAATAAATATCAACACATAACAACAAATTTAATCTAGGAGTTCACCTGAATATCGTGGGCTACGTCTCCTTGATCTTCTGTCAATTTGACTTGCCTCTTTGGGATTATGGCTTCAATTATTTTACAAGTTCCACACTCAACTCCAATGGTTATTGACTAAACCAATGGGCTTAGAAATCCATCTATATCCCTATCATGGTTTTCATAATTCTGTAAACAGATCTAAGATCCCTTAAACTTAATTCCTTCAATCGGTGCACTAAGCTTCCCCGAGCTTCTTGATGGCACAAACTCCTTCAGAACTCTTCAACTGTCTCTGAAACCTCTTCTACTGTCTCTAGCACATATCAGATATCAACAATAGACTGTTCATTTCCCTGTAGCATCTCGGCCTTTAGAATTATTCAGATGCTTCTATAAACCCTTGCAATGGATTCATAAGGCTCATTACAATCAGGAATGACTATTGGTTCATTGAGAACAGATATTGGCAGCTCCTACAACTGCCTCCAACCCCTAGAGCCCTTGAGCTCCAAAATCTCCCTGGATGAAAATTTCCTTGAAGATGGCTTTTTCAGCTTCTCTGGACTATTCCATTGGCTTCAGAAGGCCTCAATTAACCTAGCTAGCCCCTTTGTTCACTCTCTTAGATCGAAAATAACTTCTGGAGTGCATTTAATCATTATCTCCTAGAGATCCTCCACTAAATCTGGCTAACTACAGTTAAGGCCGCCAAATTTGGCAGCAAGCCCAAAATTAGCAGACTCTACCAACTTCTAACCATAACCATCGGAGTTTGGTGCGCATGTGATGGGTATACCTCTTGGCAGTTAGGGATAAGCGGTTGTTAGGTTGGCGGTCATTCCGTAGACTACGTGTGTATTGGTTCCATCGACGGTTACATGTGAACAGTTCATTTGGGACCGCTGGCGGGCAAGACTGCTGGCAGTCTTGATCCCCAAACATCTACCCATTAAACTTTAAATATAACCTTTAACCCTTGGCTATTAAGTAAAAATGGTTAGTGGAGTTGAAATGCACTTGTTTAGCCAGCCGGATGTCACGGGTTCGATTCCTTCGGACCCAACAAAATTTTACACCATTCCAGGGCCATGTGGTGGCCTCTGGGCTTGCCTCATCTCAGCTCCTGATTGGTCAGCCAAAAGGAATATTTTGGGGAATATTCATTGGAATATTTTTTTTTAATATTTTCCAAAAATAAGTTTATCCTTGGAAATTGCAGTTTACTGGACTTTTTCAAATGGTGATAACTTCTTCATACAGTGTCAGTTTTTCGAACCATTCACGGCACAGGAATCAGAAAGATGATATCTATCCAGTCGTTCAGGTTCGACACTCTTTTGAACACTTTGAAATTTGCTATCATCAAATTCCTTGATCAATATATGATCACTTTCCCCTATTAGGATGGAACAAACCCAAGAGATAAGGCCTCTCCCATGATAAGAGGAACCATCTCCCCTCCATCAAATATATAGAAACCCCTCCTTTCCCAAGCTAAACTAGTTTTTGGATGTAGTTTTCAGTATTAGTATTTTTGGAGCTTGAATAACCAACAAGGTATCATAGCTTGTAGCCTTCTAGTTTATGTTTGTGGAGGGAGAATAGTGTGTTTGGTTTGGTTTGAGACTAAAGGGAAGAAGCCTTAAAACTTCCATTTTTGGGTCTATGCATGAGATGCTAGTGGGGGTGGAGGAACCCGGATATGTCGGAGGAGACCAACAACGTCAAGGCATTGGTTGTAATATCTTTCTGGACTTATATGAATACAACTATTGATTGATTTCCTACATTGAGTGTTATCTTACATTTGATGGCTTAATATTCCTTGACCTTTTAAGTAGGTTGAATGCAATTTGTATGCTATCACATTTTTTTGTTGTTGTGTGTTTGCTTGTTTCAGGTATTTGAAGGAAGGAAATGAAAGATAGCTGGAGTAAGGAAGGAGGATCATCACCAAGCGGAATAACGTTCTGAGAGGTAGGCCCTCTTATTTGATTCTAGCTTAAGGAAGTTTTCCATAGTTTGTTTATTTGTGGCTAGACCTGCTCTCTTGGGCTAAAGGAATTGTCATTGTCCGCATCGAGAATTTACCTTCACCACAGAGGGCAAGAAAGCATATTTTCCACTTTGTTGTTGGTGCCCTTCTTGTATTTTATTACCAAGTGAAATTGTTGAAGGAATCCCATCCATTTGAAATGACATGCTTGTTGAAGCTTCGTATGTGATTGAAGGTACTACAAGGGTTGGTGATCTATGTGAATGATGGTCTCCTTGCCGATCAAATAGTGTTTCCACTTCTTCATAATTTGAACCAAGGCATACAAATCCTTGTCATATGTGGGATAGTTCACGTCAGCTTGGGAGAATGTCTCTGAATGGTAACATACATGTTTCCTATGCTGCATCAAAACTGCTCCCATGGCGTATCTACTGGCATCAGTCTCGATCTCGAAAGGTTGTTGTAGGTTTGGTAATGCTAAAAGTGGTGTGGTGTTGATATTCTCTTTCAATGCATCAAAGGCTTTGTGCTACTTTCTTCCCCACTGAAAGGTATGATTCGCACTCATCAATGCATGTAAGGGGGATGCAATGATGGATAAGTTGGAAATGAACCTTCTCTAGTATTGTACCACACCCAAAAATCTACGAACCTATGTAACATTGGTGGCTTTAGGCCACTTTACAATCACATCAATTTTCAAAGGATATATTTTCAATTTTCCATCACCGACAATGTGACCTAAGTAAACCGAAGAGGTTTTCCCAAACTCACATTTTGACATACACTTTTTCTTTCTGCAAAACATCAAGAACTTTATTAACATGACACACATGATCATCCCATGTCCTACTATAAACAAGAATGTCATCAAGATACACAAGTACAAAATCATCAAGAAAAGGCTTGAAAATATCATTCATTACCCTCATGGATGTGGTCGGAGTATTGCATAGCCTAGATGGCATCACTAGTGATTCAAACAACCCTTGTTTAGCCTTGAATGCAGTCTTCCATACATCCTATTATGCAATCCTGACCTGATGATAACAATTACGCAAGTCTAGTTTTGTGAAATAGATAACATTTTTAAATTGATCTAAAAAATCATCAATGTGAGGGAGAGGGAACCGATTCTTCATCGTTATCTTGTTGAGTGCTCAGTAATCCACGCACGTCCTCCATGTTCCATCCTTTTCTGACACCAACATGATTGGTGAGCCACATGGAGAAGAACTTGGTCTTATGACTCCTCGGTTCAACAATTCTTGTACTTCCTTCTTTATCTCCTCCATCTCGATAGATGAAAACATGTACATACCAATGTTCGGTAAAGGAGCATCCCACTGCAAGTAAATCTCATCTTGGATCTCACATTTTGGTGGCAACCCACTTGGTTCCTAGAAAATCCCATCATAGTTAGAAACAATTTCATACATTTTCTTTTTATGAGTGGGATCACAACCTTGGAAATCTTCAAATGTCTCAACATATTTTTCTCTCAAAAGCATGAGCATACACCCTTTACTGGAATTAATCAATCTCTTCATCTGTCCTGCACTTACAAGACTGACACTGACTTTGGAACAATGAGCTCTAACAATGTATTCCACCCCATCTTTCGTGAGGTGATACTTTTTTTCATCCTGAATTATACAGACTCCCAAATACAATACCACAAATATCCTAGGGTACAACATCAAGATCAACCCCATCAACTAGTTTGGATGCAATCAGAAACCTAGATATACACTACTTGGTTACATGTAATTTTTATTTATCACACACCCAACCAAGCGGGTATGGTTTTGGATGTGGCTTGGTCTCTAATCCTAAATTTTTAACCAAGGAATATGAAATCAAATATTCTTGTAAGCCCAAATCAAATAAGGTTTCCACTTTAGTATGTTTTATTATGACTCTAATATGGAGCAATTCAATTCTCTTTCATTCATTAAGAGGTTCATTTAAATAACTTGTACTTGCATGTGATTAAGAATTTTATTAGCATGAAGATAAAGAGTACCTTGTGTTCCCACTACTGTGATCAATGTCTCATCACCGGAATCAAATCCAAGGTCCTGTCGTGCGGTAGCCACCGTCTTTTGCTTGCCCTTTCCACCAAATATCTTTGGTTTCAACTCTGGATGCAATTTCCAATAATGCTCATCATCATTGCCTCCCTTCTTGCAATGTGTGCAAGATGGCTTGGTGTTGGGTTGTGTTATATTCTTTCCATGACTAACCTACGTAGTGAACCGGGGGGTTAGAGGGGGGGCTCCTCCCCCCTTCGTTGCGTCGATTGCACAACAAGGGGGGTCACAAAGGGGTTTGAAGGGGGGGGTGGGTGGTTGGGCGGGGAGATGGGGTAGCTCCCCTCTACGGGGTCTGGGGCAGCACCCTGGGAAAAAAAAAAATTGGACCCTATATTAGGTTGGGCAGACCTACCTATGGTTTTGGACGCGATGGTTTTTGGTCCATGGTTTTGGACGTGATGGTTTTCAATCCATGGTATTGGATCCTTCGGCATGTATAAATATGTATTGTAACATTGAAAGGAACATAATGAAAAATCAAGCTGGTAGTCTCGGTTTTGGGATCTAGGGGAAAATCTTTGTGTATATGTGTTTTATGTGTTATGCTCTCACATTGTTTATTTTCTATGTTTTTAGAATTCGTATGCAGGTAATTTCTGTACGAGGTTAAAACATACACTTGGCTCCTTCATCTTTCTTTGTTATAGTTGCCTTCTTGTCCTTTCCCTTGCCTCTTGCTTTGAACTTGCCATTATGAGGTTTGAAAGATGATTTCTTTGGCTACTCTTATTTATCATTATTGCCCCTGCTTTCAAGGTGAATAGCCTTCACACTGGTTGCATCAATAGTAGTAGGTTTAAATAAAAACAAAGAATGTTTGATGTAACTATGTAAAGCACCAATATCCTTTGTTACAGTTTCAAGTGAATCAAGTGAAATGCCCAAATTCAATGCTTTTTCTAAACTCTTCTGTGAAGATTTGCATATTTTGACCCTTTCCTTGCCTTAAATATTTCCATTCCATTAAAGCCTTTTTTTGATAACCCAAAGGATAAAATTGATATTTTAATGAAGAAACAAAATTGGACCAAGAAGAAAGGAGATTACCCAAGTTTTTTGTTGCCTTTCTACGGCTTTCTCTCCCACTAAACGAGAGCGGTGCCACTTAGCCGAAGATATTATAATCGGATATTTGCCTCATCTTCCTCGATCCACTGAATGTAGTACTAAATTTCAATCTATCTAATCCGATTGTTAAGTTTCTCTGCATTACATTCCCCATTACATGTGGGAAAATCAAACTTTATATCTAGCTTTAAAAATGGCTTCTTAGATGTATTCCTATGGTTCCTCTTAGAGTGATGAGAAGAAGAAGAACTATCACTCGAAGATGGAGAGGGAGGAGACTCTTCTCCACCGCATCCATGATTTATTGATGCATGGTTATCTGTCTCTTTCTTCTTAGGCTTGATTTTATTCTCATACTCTGCAAATAGCTTGTCAACTTTCTCTACCATGGTGAAGAAAGCCTTGCGATAATTTCACTCTTCCTCGATTTGAGCTTCCTCATATGCCATGTTTCGTCTTCGTGGTGCATGCACCACTTCGGGATAAAAGGATTTAAGTATCCCTTCACTTATTTGGAGTTTGTTCCTAGTTAGCATTCACTCATGCAACTTAGATCAAGAAGACCTGCTCTAATACCAAACTTGATCCAAATCTTTTAACTTCAAGTATGCATTCAGAATTGCATATAAAAGAGCATATTAACCAAGTAACTTAAACCACGTGAAAAGAAGTGGAAAAACATAAGAAAACATGAGATCAAATACACAACAATTTGATTATGGATTTCACCCAATGTGGGCTACGTCTTTAGGCTCTTCTTAATAGTGGGAAGGCCTTATTTTATCAAATGGAATCAAATAATTAAGTTACTAGAAACTTTACAAAAATGACCTTTATACCTCCAATCCGGATGATGGCCTATAAATGGAGAGCTCAACTGGAGAAATAGACTACACGGGTGGATTCCTGGTGCGAAAACGTGCAAAATTGACTATAAACTTACCCAATTCTGTCACTGGCACCTTTGGCCCTCTAAGGGAATCTTTTTGTCATCTCAAGGTACCCTCACTTAGGGTTCTGCACCCCAGAGTCGCTCAGGGTTCCACTTGCTCCTCCGTTAGTCTAATCAAATAATTGGTTTGTGTTTAAATATATTTGAAGCAGTGAAGCCACCAAGGAATGAGCCAGTGGCTTAGTAGTGGCGGAGCCAACTAGGTCGATAGCGGTCTCGGTTTCAAACCCTTCACCTCCCATAATAGTCAATTGTTTTTTATGCAAGTGGTAATAAATGGTTAATAGGTCTGGTGGTTGCAACGTATGGTTCCAACAATGGTAAAAAAGAGTTGGCGGTTGTTTTCACAGTTCCATTGGTGGCTTAACATAGTGGTCTTGGTGTGACAGTTTATTATATATGGTGTATGTTGGTTTTGGGGGTTGGGCGGGTCCGCTTGGGGTGGTCCACACACCCCATTTTTAATATACAATACATATCATTTCGTTGGGGTTCGATTGGTCGGGTTTGAACGCCAGCCAACCACCCTTTTATACATTTTATTTATTTATTTATATTTAGAACCAATTATACGAAAATATCCTGCGAGAAAATAAGGGATATTAGGAAAATTAGGTAGGCGATTAATTTGCCTATTCCAACCACTAAATTTCATGCACCGAGATTCTTCCAATTTGTTGCCTTGTTAAGACTGCCACTTGGCCAAGTTTGACACAAACTTTGACCAACTATAAATTGAGCATACGAACTCAGATTTGAGCATCATTCACACCGTTGGAATCAGAGCGATGAGCACTACAATCTGGTTCTAGTTTCACTTCCATATGAATACTTTTATTTTTGAGTTTTTTTCAAGGCCACTTGTATTTATCGATCCTCCCGAATCAATTGGATAATTGAAGCAAATGATGAATGGAAGAATGACGAAGATGTGTGAACACTCATTCAAGAGTTGTAGAAAGATTCCAATGCATCTGCTACATTTATCTAGAAAAATAATTCATTATGGTACAAATATCACTTATATCTATGTAAGAAATCTAACCCAAACAAAAGATTCTTTTGTAGTTGCACATTTCTCCTATAGGAGGGCACTTAGGATTTTTAAAAACTTACGAGAGGGTCAAGAAGGAGTCTTTTTTGGGAGGGCCCTAAATATGATATTCAGAAGTTTGTAGCAGAATGTTTGGTTTGCCAACAAAATAAAGTTGAGACAATTAAGACCCAAGCTCTTTTACAACCCTTAAACATTCCAATTTAACACTGGGAAGAGGTATTAATGGATTTTATCATAGGTTTGCCCAAGTCCGAATGAAAGAGCACCATCATGCTAGTAGTTGATAAACTTACCAAGTATACACACGTTTGTGCACTATCTCATCCTTTCAAAGCCAATATAGTTGCTACTACATTTGTGGAAAAAATTCAAAAATTACATGGAAACCAAAAGATTATTGTTAGTGATAAAGATCCAATTTTCACTGGAAATTTTTGGATTTCTTTTTCTTGTCTTGGTACTTAAACATCTCATAGCTCACCTTATCATCCTCAATCTGATGGGAAAATTGAGATAGTGAATAAATGTTTGGAATGATATCTTCATTAATTTATATCTAATAAATAAACACAATGGATCAAGTGGTTACCTCTGGCAAAATGGTGGTATAAAACTTCCTTCCATATCGTAGCAAAAATGAGCCCATTTATGGTTCCTTATTGATATCATCCATTGTCCATCACATTATATTTAAGAGACAATTCCAAGGTTCAAGTAGTGGAATATCACATTGAGCATCAACAAAAAGTTCCCCAACTCTTAAAGGATAACCTAACTCCAGTGCAAAATCCAATGAAATATTATGGCATATCAACATTGTAGTGAAAGAAGTTTTGATGTGGGCGATTCAGTATTTTTGTGGCTACAAACATACAAAAAGATGCCCCTCAAGCAAACTATGAAGGATAATAAATTATCACCCATGTACAATGGCCCTTACAAGGTGTTGAAAAATGTTGGTACTATGGCATACAAATTAAAACTGCTTGCATCTTCGTGAGCACACCCAATTTCCATGTTTCATGCTTAAATAAGGTTATAGGTGATGTTAGCACCTAAATCTGCCTTAGGCTGAAGGAAGGCAAAATTCAGGGTAACCACAAACCACGCTCAGTCTGGTAGCTAGCCCTACCAGAACAAGAGAGGGTTCTCTCTGGGTCACTCTCAGTAAATAAATAAACGATATGGTCTGAGATGACTTACTATGAATATTGATTTTAGGCTAGGTAAATAAATATGGAAACAAGAAGCAATTTTGTATAAATGATTGAGTTTCTGGGATATATGGGACCAACGAACAGTATCAGCAAAGAATTTAACACAAAGGCACAGATTACTTCGTGAGGCAAGACAGGGGGAAAGTCTAGCAATTTAGTTTGAAATAACGCAAAATGGAAAGATTGTTTAGGGGGGTGAAAAGGGCATAAACACATGAATCCTTTTCAATAGAAGAAGAAACACATAACGTGAAACTTTCCCACAGGCAGAGAAATAAACATGAATTCTACCTTATCTTACTTAGAAAATTTCATTGGAAATGAATGTGAATGAACTGTGAAACATAACGAAATACATATGAAACATAAAGAGAACACATTTGCTACACTCACGCCATTTGAATCTCATGAACTAGAGCCGTTGGCTTTCATTAATTCTCTGTCAAAATATACAATGAAGAACTGATTTTCTCTCCCACAATCTCCCAAAAATTACGACCAACCCTTTGCAAATGGTTTTTCATACAATAAATAGACTATGCCATTGGGAAATAGAACGATCCACAGTTGGGGAGTTTTTCAAATCATTACAAAATGGAACTGGATAGCCAACCATTAGTGACAGGTGCAACATTACAAAAATGACAAATTGCTTGGGTGACTGCTCGCCTTCCTTTGCCACTTGGATAGGAGCCCACCTTTAGTGAAAATACTTTTTAAACATTGCCTTAGTTTCCAAAAAAAAATATATTGTAAATGAGTGGGCCCACTTGGAGAAAGTCGCGAATCGAAATGTCGCGGAGCGGAAGTGATTTTGGCCTTTGGGTCCCTGTGCGCCGCGCCCAAATCTATATGCGCCACGCCACTTTGGAGGGGAGTTTGAGGTACCTGCTGGAATCAAAATTGTCCCCAAGTGTGCATGTTAGAAATCCCTTCCTATCTACTTTCCAACCCAAGTCGAATTTCTGAATTTGGTGCTCATTTGCCCCTCCAAAACTTCAATCTCCCAAGACTTCTTCCTGTGTGTCAAAATAGGGCCAGAGAGGTCATTTTTTGAGTGTTTTTGACCTCCTAGGGACTCAAAACTTGCCCAAACTTCTTGGCCATGCACCAGCAGTCATGATTTATCATGTTGAATCCAAAAGTGCAAACGATTTGTGATTTGGAGCTCCCAATCCTAAGCGCTGCGCCAGTGGTGCGACGCATAGGTAGAAAAACCATGTTTTATGCCCAAAAATTTGTCATGTAACCAAAATTGCCCCAAATTTTTTGAAATTTGGGCTGGAGATCCTCTATGAAGTGCTATGCTAGGCCACAGAGGCTTCAGCCAAGATTTGGAGCCGATCTTGCTCTTTTTTCCTCTTTTGCCTTTTTGTCGCTTTGCTCAATTTCGCCTTCAAACTCCTTATACGAGACTTTGAACTCATGTTTCGTGCCCTTTAGTGATAAAACATCCACCTCAATATGGTTTTGTCCTTGTCGGCCTTCTCTAACAGTCTCTCAAGGTGGATGTTGATACGCTCGAGCCAAGACTCTCGGTCATTGTTAATCTCTTGCTCTAATGGAGTGAGATCAATCCTCCTATGTTGGGTAGCTTGGCAATTCTCACGGATGTTTTGCAGCTCCATGATCTCATGATGGTCCTCGAGTTTTTTGTTCCTCTACTCCAAATACCTAATAATCCACTTAGCCCTCTCCAAATTGAGAGACAAGGCTTGGATCTCCGTTTGCTGCTCCTGGATGGTCCTCCTAAGTTTGGCACTCTCCACATCTGTATCATCATCATGAATGAGGATGAAGTCGGCCTCTTTTTCACCTGATGGCCCCTCGTCATGCATGGGCCTCTTGCCTTATCATGTACCTGTGTTGCTGATGTCGGAAGCGAGGCCCCTTCCACCCCGGGTGGAGATAACAGCCGCTTTCCTGCTGCAAACAAATGTATATTGCCTCTCTGATAGGTGATGAATACTGGCATAGTAGTGGTCTCATGGTGCTCATACTGATGAGAAGGACCACCTATCTCATGTTCAACCTCCGATAATACCTGTGAAGTGCTGAAGAGGTCCTGGGAGATGAAATAATCCCAAGTAATGCTCTGCAATCCCAGCTGATGAGCCACCAAAATCTTAATAAAAGCAAAGTGATAAACATTGTTAAGTTGCTGCTGAGGTGTCTTGTGCTACATGAAGGTGTTCATCCTCTCTATGTTCCTGCAAATGAAATATGGTATGTTCATCATCCGTACCCTCATAAAGTACATGAGCAACCTGATGTGATAGGCATATAAACGAGAGAACCTACCCTCATAGCTGAAATATTTCATGATCAATTTCATGAGTGGAGCATATTCATCTTTCAAATATCGGAATGGAAAGACTCTTTGGAGCTGCCTCAAGAAACTGGCCTTAATGTAAGGCTCATAATGTTGCCGATCAACCTTCTGTTTCTTGTGCCATGGTTCTCCAACATTTGGTATGCCGGTTGCTAATGAGACAGTTTCAGGTGTCAGTGTGAAGGTGACCCCGGCTAAGATAGAGTGATCTCCCTATAAGTGAAGCACAAAGAGACGGGCCAACTCATGATGAACTCGAACAATAGCCACCTTTTGACAAAACTCCAAACATGACAAATGCTAGAAACATGACATAGCAAGAGGGCAGGCCTGCAATTCTGTGAGGGTGGTTGGCTCATCCCTAACACGTTTGCCACTTTTATGATGTCTCCGGGGAGCTTGTTCTTCCGAGGATGAATCACTTTGGGTTTCCATTTCATACTCCGATGAATTCTTAGATGCCATGACTGCTGTATGTGGACTGTGCTTGGACTTCCTTTTGATGATGGTAGTGAAACTATGTGTTGTTGTGACCTCTGCCACCAAGGGGAACAATGTAAAAAGGGAGTGTTAGGAAGGGGAATAATATGATGGGATTAGGGGTTATGGGGGAAAATTTTGTTTAGGGACATGTAGGAGGGTTTGGGGATTTTATAAGGTAGGTTTTTGGGGTTTTACATTGACAAATGAGTGGAGGGGATTGGGAATAGGGATTTAGTACTGTTTTAGGGTAGGGAAAATAGGGAAAAATGGGATGGGGGGAAGGGAACAATGGAAAGAAGGGGAAAAATGAGAGGTGAAAGAGGAGCCTTGGCATCAACACAACAAGTTTACAACCCTAGCATCAATGGTTTTAATGATTTCAAGTGGTAGGGTTTAGGCATTTTTATTGCAATTATCAACAGCCATAAACCATCATCATGTACACAAAATTTGATGAGAAACCAAGATTTAGACCCTACCTGGCAATTGGAAGGGATTCAAAGTGATTTGATGCAAATTTGGCACAAATTCGGGCCTTTGTGGGTGTGTGTCGTGCAGCAAACCCAGTGCGCCGCGCTTTGTATGTGCATCGCGCCCGTGTATTTTCACCACTGCGGGGTCGTGCTCTGTGCGCTGCGCCCTTGAAAACTCCTCCAATCTCATTCCAAACATGCACTAGCTTCTCACAAACACTTAGCAATGTTTCTCTCTATCCTTGGTGTTCAAAATGATTTTGTTTCTTGTGGGAATCCTTTATAAAGACATTGGGAGTCATGGGTTTGATTTTTGTTTCTTCAAAACCCATTTTGCTAATGTTTTGTTTTGGCACTTTTTCCTTGATTTAATGAAACTCTGTATTTCACTTTTCCCTTTGAATTTTAGCTAAAATGATGAAATTTTTGGCACTTTTTTCAGGGGTTGTATGACATGTCATTTGGCCAAGGAAACTATGACTACGCCTGAAGAGATCAACTAGAGACTTTTTGAAAATTATCACAAATGACACACTGTTTGACTTTTCTTCAAACAGAGTTTTGAAGAACAGTCGTAATCTATCAACATGACGATGAGAATCTTTAAATCACAACTTTGTAAGATCCTCCCTCTGGCCTGCATGGCTTTATTGGACATGGTTGAAGACCAAATTGACTAATCCCTAGACCTAATGACTGAAAATGACTCTCGTCCGTTAAAATATCGAACATTGATTGTCATGGACTTTAGTGAACATTGAAAAAAGACCTAAGCCAGCAGGTGCTAGACATGAGGGGAAATGAATGACAAGACCTTTCTGTCAGATTATGGCATGCCCCTAGTGGAATGCAGCTGAGTGGATGGAGCGAAACACCTAAAAATGAAATGCTAAAAGAGTTTTGATCTCTGACGGAGGACTGACAAGACCGACTCTAACATTGGCTCCAATGGGGGATGGTAGCTCCTTGGAGGTGCCAAGAATAGCAGATCTTTGGAAGAGCTATACAGTGCTTTCGTCCATTGGGCTATGGAGTCATTATTTCGACAAACAACATAAGACTCTGACTCATTTATGAAACTAAAATGACCAAAAAATTGACTCAAATTTGATATTGGAATGACTTGAAGACTAACTTGACAAACTCTAACCAAATTGAAATAAAATGGTATTTACAGTGATAGTGGAAGCAGTGTCAATAACTCAGAAATGGTATTGCTTGAGCAGCCAACCATTGATAGACCCTCCTGGACAATCTTCCCCACTCATTTCCTTCAGAAGAAAGGCATTCTGACCCCGATATGCTGCAATCTTGAAGGGACCTTTCCAGAGATTCTTGAACTTACCGTGCTTACCTTTTTCCTCATTCCTTGCATCCCACTTCAGCACCACATCATCCAACTAAAATTTGTCCGCCTTTTCTTTTCTGTCATAAATTTTCTTAATCTTCTCCTGCAACTTGGATGTGTTCTGAAAGACTTCTTCTCTGGTCTGCTGCAAGTGGACCATTTGATTCAACCTTCTCTGCATAGGATCATCTTCACTGCCGGCCTCCTGAAGAAGTTTGACTACCGGGGCTGCAAGAGAGGTAGGAAACACTATATCAAATCCATAAACAAGCTCAAAAGGTGGCGTACCAATGCATTTCTTCTTACTGACCCGATCTGCCCAAAGTGCATTGACCAACCTCTTAAGCCAGCTCTTCTTGTTTATTTCTAGCAGCTTCTTGATGATGTTGACCAATGAATTATTAGAAGACTCCGCCAATCCATTGCCTTGCGGATGATAGGCAATTGAGTGACCCAAAATGATATGATATTTATGACAAAATTCTACCATCCTTTTTTATTAGAAAGCTGCTACATTATCAGTGATCAACTTATTCGGGCAACCAAAGCGAGACAAGATGTTATTTTCAAGGAATGAAATAATTACCGCATCTGTAGCTTGTCTGGTGGGAATTGCCTTGATCCATTTCGTGAAATAATCTGTTGCTGTGAGGATCCATCTATGCTGACCGGAAGAAGCGGGATGAATTTGACCAATGAAATCCAACCCCCTTTGCTGAAAAGGGGCACTCACCTCAATGGGCTTAAGTGGCAAAGGTTGTAACTTCTACCTCCATTCGAAAATATGACACTTCTGACAACTCTTGACCATCTTATATACATCAGCAAACAATGTCGGCCAATAGTATCCCGCTCTTAGGATTTTATTTGTTGTTGATTTCCAAAAAAGGTGTCTGTTATGAAACCAGCTCTAGAAAGATAGAAAATATAGATCAACGCCTTAGAATTCATCCTCTTCGAGGGGGAAACCTCCTTTACATTACATAAATAAACAATTCTTGGATGATACAAATGAAAATATCTCCTTTCTATATATAGGAGTCTAAGGGGTCATAACATAATCAGAGCCGACATAACAATAATAATGTAAGGGCACAATAATAACAATAATAACAATAGTGGGCTTCTAAGGCGTGCAAGTTTGACTCGGCCATTAACTTTGCCAATCCCTGTCCTTTAACAAGCTTTGTGGGCTTTATTTCCACATCATATTCCAACAAAGCTGCAATCCACTTGCCTCTTCTTCCTTCTGGATCGGTCTGCACTAAAACATCTTTGACAGCAGCGTTAGGAACATAGGGCAAAATATGAGAATGTAGAATATATACCCGAAAATATTTCAATGCTTTCACAAGGGCAAGGGCTTGCTTCTCAATGATGTTTTATTTTAAGTCTGCATCTCTTATAGCTCTGTTGAAGAATGCAATGGGTCTTTCCTGATCATCTCTTTTCTACAATAACACAGCTGCCATAGTATGCTCCGAAGCAAATGAAAACAATATGAAATCTTGAGTGTAGTCCAGGCTGACTAGAACTGGAGCTGAAGAAAGAGCCAATTTGACTAAATTGAAAGATTTTGCAGCCTCCTCCATCCATTTCACTTGGCTGTCCTTCTTAAGCATGTTTGTAATCTCTCTTAGGTGTTCAACAAGATTAGGTACAAAGCGGCATAGAAAATTCATTTTACCATTGAAAGATTGAATCTCTTTCTTATTCCAGGGAAGATCGATTTGCTGAATCGCTTGTACACATGCTGGGTCAATATGAATGCCATCTTTTGAGATAATGTGCCCGAGCAGTTTGCCTTCCTCCATGGAGAACACGCTCTTTTTTGGATTCAGTGACAAGGCATATTTTCTGCACTTTTGAAATACAGTTTTTAGATGGTACATGTGCTCTTCATCAGATTTGGAAAACACCGTCAAATCATCAAGGTACACAATCAAAAATACATCCTTCTCATTTGCGAAAGCCAATTCCATTGCACGCTGAAATGTGGCACCCGCATTCTTCAAACCGAAGGGCATTTTAGCATAATGAAAAGTTTCCCACAGAGTGGTGAATGTTGTCTTGTCTCGGTCATATTCATGGACATAAACTTGGTTATATCCCGAATAACCATCAAGTAGTGACATACAAGATGCTCCCACTACTCGCTGAAGTATATGGTCCATTTTGGGCAGTGGATAGTTATCTTTCAACGAAACTTTATTTAGATTCTAAAATCAATGCACAAGCGAATCTCACCTGTCTTCTTTCGTACGGGCACCAAATTAGAGATCCAATACGAAAATATGATGGGAATAATGATCCCTGATTTGTACAACCTGTTTATCCCCTTTTAATTTGATGGCAACAACTTTGGATTTAGCCTTCTCAGCTTCTTTTTGAAAGGTTTCTGATTGGGCTTAATGGGTATAGTGTGCTGAATTATATTGGCATCATATGTCTTTAAGTCAGAATAGTCCCAAGCAAACACATCTGTAAATGAAGACAACAAACTAATATATTTGGACTTGATCTTTTGTGGCAATGCTTTAGACAATTTTACCATTTTAGGATTAGCAGCTATTCTGACATTGACCTCTTCTACACCCTTCTCTATTGGCTGCAATGTTGGTTTACGGGCTACATCATCTTGATCCAAGATTTCTTCTAAAGGTATCAAGCCTTTAGGAATAACATTATTCTTTAGCTGCAACACGTCCATCTGATTGATCTGCACATCATCTTTACCATTATCTTTACCATCATCATTTTCTACATCAAATGAGGTTTCTTTGAACTTACCTTTGTTTTGCAGAAAATCATCAATCTCCTCATCATCTTGGAAAAATTGCCAATATCTTTGATTGTCTGGGACTGTCAGACGATGCTTGACATGGATTTCGAATTTATTGCTGGAGTTCATTGGGATCTTCAAACTACTTTTTGCCTTAGCAAGAGCATCAACAATGCTATTTTGTATACGAGGCACACATGTCAAGGTGTATTTTGAAAATAATTTTAGGATGTTTAGGACCGCATTCCAGTAAGCCCGCATCCGAGGATGCTTTGCTTGATATTCGTCTCTGACCTGCTTAATCACCAATTCAGAGTCGCCATATACTGCAATCCTCTTAGCATCCAACTTTCTTAGAATTTTTAGGCCAGCAATTAGAGCTTCATACTCAGCTTCATTATTTGAACAATCAAAAGCTAACTTGTAAGAGCATACCCGCACGTTACTAGGCACTTTTTTCGGGGCAGAGAAAGGACTGCGTACCCAAATCCCAATTCCAGCGCCATCATTTTCCACGGCTCCATCAAAATCCATGGTCCACAAACCTTCTTCCTCCTCTTGCAAGTGTTGGGAATCTGTTTGTTGTGCTTTGTCTACTTGTTGTCCAGTACTTTCAGCTGATCGCTCAATGGTGTTCTGTTGTTTGTGTCCCTCTCTCTTTAAAACTCCTTTGAAATTTTCTGTTATTTCTGGAATATCATTTGCTTCTACTAACTGACTATCGATATCATTGAAACTATCAGAATACAAAACAAAAGACTCTAAATCTGTATGTACATAATTAATCGGATGATTTATTGGTTTCTCCTTGCTTGTAATCATGTATTTCATTTTTTGTTCCCGATAAAATTTCCTCATTTGGCCAAACACCAGAATCGTTGCATAGGAGAAATCTAGTTGTAGTGTCCCTTTCAATTTTGCTAACCAAGACCTGGAAAGAAGCATGCCAAACCTGGGAGGAATATCTGCTACAACAATATCCATCAAAACATTCTTCATTGGGAGTTGATCCAGACTCATAACCAAGTCTTTGATGAGCTCGATACATCTTACTCTGTTGGAATCAAACGAATAGAGATCATGGTATTGCTGGGTGATGTCCAGACCTAGCTTATCCATGATAGCCTTGGACATGAGATTGTGAGAAGCTACGGAATCAAACATGGCATTATGTAACACAAAATCATGCAATCTTAAACTGATATAAAAAGGTGGCACATCACTATCAGGAGAATCAGCATTTGATGCTGGCCCAAATATCATTTTGGGTTGATCATCTTTGACACTCACCATGTCAGACATTGGGTCCAAATTCAAAATTTTAGATACTTTCCCTTTATAACTGTTGTTCCTCATCATTTCAGTCAAGGGAATGGATACCTTCAATTTAGAAATTTCATTCTCTAAATTAAAAGCGGGAATCTTTTCTACCTCTTTGATCGAGATTTCTTTCCTTTCCTTTTCTTTCGATGCAATTGGCTGATTTGATTTTTCTGCTGATGGTGATTTACTGCTATCCGGATCAACGGCCTCCTTTCCTTTCCTTTGTGCAACTAATGAATCATTCTTTGATGTCTCACTCTCCTTCCTCTTCTGAATTGGTTTAACCGGCACGTCTCTGTTTCTAAGTGAATATCGCTGCTACTAGGCGGACAAAGCATTCATATATCCTCTTTGGTACTCATCTGATTCTTCCTCCAAAACGGTGTCATTTGCTAGAATGAAATCTGCATCTTTGTGTACAGCCGAACTTTTTGCATACTCCTCATCCTCAGTAATATAAATAGGCAAATTATCCGGAGTAAAGAAGTGGTTTTCTTCACCTATTATATTCCCGGCCTCATCTAACTTCGGTCCATGCACAAAATTTTGCTGCAAAGGTGGCTGTACTGGCTTCTGTGCTATTTTCTCTTGGGCTCGCTGATCTCTCTGCCTTATTCTATATTGTGGCTGTTGCTGGCCACGGAAGTTAGGATTTCTAACTTTTGGCTCAGGTTTGTCAAGTTTCACCCTTTCAAGCATCTTCTCTACCTTCCGGAGTAATTGATCTACCGAGGAAGACTCTTCTTTTACGGTGACCTTCTTCTTTGCCTTCGCTCTAGCCCTCTTTTTCAACAGATTTGCTTCAACGCTGACCGCGATCTTTTGCATGTCTTCCATTGTGGCTGGTTCTCTCTCTCTTAATTGATAAGCCATGTCAGCATCAAAACCATCCGGAAACTTCACCATGGCTAGCCCCACAGGTGGCCTTAGATGATCGGAAATTTCATTATAAACATAATTGAATCTAATGCAGTAGTCTTGGACCGACTCACCAGTGTTTCGTTTGATTTTCTCATATTCAACCAGAATTTGGAGAGGATTCTTTTTCACTTCCCAGCGACCTAGAAATTGTCTTTGTAGGTCATCCAAGGTAGCGATACGTGTAGCCGGCAAAACTCAGAACCATTTCCTCACTTCACCTGCAAATGTCTATACAAAGAGTCTCATTGCCACATTCTCCGCATCGATCTCGTGAAGTTCGTAGAAATCTGCCATTCTATCCACATGTTGCTGAGTGGTAATGCTGTTAGGAGTGCCATCAAAAAACGGGATTTTACTTTGATAATCTGCGGGCATATCATCCAAAACTTGAGGCAGGACAAAAAGCGCAAAATGAGAAGCCATCACTCTTGGTGGGTTTGGCCTTGGAGGTGTTGGAGGAGTGTCCGCAGTTTGTAGGGGGCTAGAAATTGGAGTTTGAAGCTATGCCACAATGTAATTATCAATTGACCGGTTAGCCCTTTCAGTCTCCAAGTCTACAAGAAACTGTGGATTGGGGACAGTAGAGTCAACCGCCCTTTCGGATTTGGTCTCGAACAATGATATTTCAAACTGCTCATCAAAATATAGCTCTTCAAGATATTCAAAAATGTCAGGACATGAATGGGATTTGAACATGGGAGATATAGAGCTCTCTTGATGACGAAGTCTTGAAATCAAATTGGGATTCTCGTAGATGTGCGGAGGATCTAGATCTGGATTAGCTCTGGTATATCTTCTAGAAGC
>APFE031101887.1:0-10262 GCA_000404065.3 Pinus taeda
CTGGGATCTTGATGAGTGTCCTCTCTCTGATAGTTCTTGCTTCCACTTGGAGAATGATGATCTCTTACTCATCCCTAGTTGAAAACAGAGAGGCAAGTGTCAGAGGGGAAGCTTCTGGAATTTTCCATGATCTTCCACTTCGCATTTTTGTCCCTGCCATTTGTCCATTCCCGACCATCCCACCCTACAGAGGAGCAATTCAGTATGCATCGCACCTTTTACACTGGGAAGGTGATATGCATCGTACCCTCTGCACTGAGCTTTCAGTATGGTCCAGTTTTGACCATTTATGAGCAGTTTTCAGTGGAGAAACTCTGGGAGATGATGTAATCAGTTGACCTTGTTCCTTTAGGCAGTGAAGCAACACTTTTAGGGACTTAGGAGCCCTCAGTTTATGGACATTTATGATTGGGGTTGAAGTGCACAAAAATGTCTATAACAATCATGCAGGAAGTAGCATATCACATCCCGATAGGATTAACAGGTAGACTGCATTAGAAGAAGAAGGCACCTTGGCCAACTCTTTTATTGTGGATTGGGTTATATGAGATTCAAAGTATCAAGAAATCAGATGTCGAAGCAAAAATGATGAAGAACTACCCATTTGACCACCGAAGCTACAATTCGTATGACCCACATTGCATTTTGAAAGATCACTGCATGAGAGTTCAGTTCAACTGGATCCATGGGGCATGTCATTGGGCCAAGGAGGACCCATGGAGATATTTCTATAGTTTCTCCAGAGCCAATGAACGAGTCATCTTTGTTGTAATGTGGTTAGCAAAGCAACATGAAGCAGCATCATGAAGAGCACTAGCAGCAACAGTAGCAACAGAGGTAAGTATACCAGTGTGCGACAAAGGTAAGAGGAAGATTGTCGATCACATGGAGGAGGAGCAAAGCTGCAAGTTCCAAGTAGATCCATTGGTAGAGAAATCATGTATGGCTATAGAGGCAAAGAGGCACCAGCGCAACATGAAAATCGTGCAAAGGCAGAGGGATAGGAGAAGAATAGAAGAAGCAGAGAAGGAGTTGCATGAGCTAAGGGATCAACTCTCAAAAGAACAAGATATGCACAAATAGGAGAGGGAAGCACAACAATGGTAGATACAAGAGGGGGTGCAAGATGTGCAAACAAATGAATCAATGCTCGTACAAGTAGTTGATTCATCAGAACAACTGGAATCAGGCAAACAGGGTGAACCATCACAGGAGTAAGACTTTGCTCATGAGATAGAACAAGCACTTCAACAGTTGGATGCAGACATGGAGCAGTAAGACTTGGAATAGGACACTGACCTCATGCCTCATCACCAAGAGGTTGACTTACCCACTTCACCACATCCAGATAATGAGCAAGTCTCGAGTGACCAAGGAGGCACTAAGATCTTTGGTGATCAGTCGAAAGGAGAGATGCACAACATCTCATTCGACGAATCTCAACATAGAGTTGTGTAGTCTTGCAGAGTATCAACTCTGGACGATCATACATCTCTTGTGCAAGTTGAGGAATGAGTTATCATGATTGATGTGTGAAAACATCCAGCAGCCTTGTCTGATGCAACCAAAGTGTATTCCGAAGCCATTAGCTCAAGTGTTCAGTTTCTGATAGTTGAGAATGACTGAATGAAGGAACTATAGATGGCCAAGCAAGGAGGAGACTTGGTGACAATGTCCACCCAAGTTGAAATAAAGAAGGCAATACTAGATGAAGTATTGTCCCTTGACACAGTGATGCGAGCATTGTACTCCAAGTTTGGTACCATGCATAAGGCGATCATCCATCTCAACGTATGGTAGCAACAATGTGCTAGAAGAGCACGTATCTTGATGAACATGCATGTTGTTGTTGATGACATGCAAACATGGACGATGAAATACAAGGGAGCCCTGCTTCACTTGCCTAATATGATGAGGGCCAATGCAGTCGAGCTGAAAGCATGTATCTGGAGTCAGATTCAGAACTATGAAGAGCTCTCGCAACTCATCACTAGCATATAGGGTTCCCATGCATGAGTATTCAAGAGTAAGGATGTTGTGGTGTGCACACACGTGATCCCATCTATTGGGACTCTCACCTAGGTGAAGACAAATAAACAGGTCCAACTAGAGCTTGATTCATACTTCGACAAGCTGATGCGCATCACCACCAACCCAGACTTTCCCATTAGAGAAGACATCATGCATAAGTATGTTGCTGGTCTGTTTGAATTGAAGACAATGATGTGCATGCTTTCAGATGAGTTGGATAGAGGAGCCTGAGAAGTGTACCCAGATGCTATGGAGGCAAGACTCGGGTTTCAGAAGGATGTCTCCATGGAACACACAAACACCATCAAGGACTACTGATCTTGGCATCAATATATTACTGTCGATCAACATGAAGATGTTGAGGAGTCAAACTTCCGTGGTTGTCTAAGTCAAAGTGATGTCTAGCTTGGCTTTCTCAAACCATTTTGTCTCACATGGGTAAATGTGCATTGTAATGTAAATTCATGTCAAGTGTAATTCAAGTTGTGATAGTTGGATGTAACAATCATAGAGTAGGTGAAGAGTCATGAGGGTAGTTGAACTGTCTCAAAGGGGAATGTCAAGGGTCACCCCACCCTTTTCTATAACTAGTCCCTCATAACTCATTGTAAAGGTTTTTGGTCAGCCAAGCTTCTGATAAGACTATCTTGGAGAGAGCTTGGATAGCCTTGTAATGAGCCTTGGCTTCTTCACTACGCAAAGCTAGTACATCTCTTTAGAGGATCAAGCGAATGTAGCTGTAACGTTCCACTATTGGAACTAGTTGTTGGACATGGATGTATTGTATGACTGGAACTTACACTTCTTTATATGATAAGAGCCATCACATTTCATGCATATGTTGTATTGTATTCTATGCTATCTAGTTTACTCTAAATCATATATGTATTGTTTGATTACACATGCATGTATGGACTATTTTGTATAAGTATGTATGAATGTTTCTAAAATGTGCTATTGGTTTAACCACCACTTTGGATTGCTCGCTAACTTGCTTTCCAGCTTGTGATGCATCTTCACTCGTGTGTTCCCTTCCAATCCGAGTACTATTACAGGTTGCCAAGGGGCACAATCATCTCAACCCCCATGTGTTAAAACCTCTCATGCACCTTCCTTGACTCACTGCAACTATCACACCCTTGCTACCAACAAAGTTATCTTACTTACCTCTGTACAAAATCATGGTCAAGGCATTACCATATCACCCACTATTGGGACTCCTACACCAAACGATCTAAGGTCTAATTGGGACTTCTTACTAGAGAGATCCCCTTGACATGTTGGTGGGCCCAACACCATCAACACATTATCTTACAACCATCTAGAGATTTTCCTACAACTGTTTGAGCATTTGCTCATCATTCACAATTTGTAGAAACATCTTGAACCATTGTTCTATAGGTTGGGAGTTACGTTGCGATAGTTTCAGGCTTCTAGCTTTTGTAGGCTCTAGTTTTTCTCCTTAGGGCTCAACAGTTGGAGTCAATTTGTCAAAAATCTTTGTGGCCTCTTTGTAGTACTACTTCTATTGGTTGGAATGATATGAGCGCTTAGGTGAGACTAACTTTATGATTCTTGGTTTTTGAATGGATCAAAAGTTAGCTCTAGTATTCTTCCCTCCCTAGGTGACTATATTAATGTTTGAAAGGGGAGTTGTCTCGAGTTACCTTGGTTGAAAATTAATTAAATTTTCTCCCTGTTGGCAGTTGCACTCTTCCCATCTGAGAATTAGCTCTGGGAAATCATTCGTTGCATGTGTGTTGACCCTACACTAAGAGCACCACGGTCTTCTCGGTAATGAACAATCTCTTGCAACATGCCCCTCATGATCACAATTGTAACAATGGATTCGAACTTTGCCTCATGTTCTTCCTCCCCTTGTTCCTCCACCTCCTTCTCCTCGAGGAGCTTCAATGATCCTGTAAGTCAAATGATCCAACAAATCAGCTAGGGCATCTAATGCTCTACAATGATCAGTGTGGTGAGTAGGTGAACCACAGAACTCGAAAAACATTTTTTGGGAAATTTGAATACTTCTATAAAATTGGACATGGGCGAGGGAGATGCTCATAGGTGCTGCATATTTCACAATATTTGGTAGGAGATGCACTCTATTGGTTAGGAAAGGCATGGAATTACGTGTTCCCCATATATAACCCTTGTGTACCAACCTGTGTAACTTTGGCAATAGGAAAATATTTGGAGGGACTCGCCAGTATGGAGGGAGTACTCATGCCTCTCATTCTTGGGCACTCTATGGCATGATTCCCCTCAATATGGCAGCTTGTACACCATATGTGCGGTCACGAGGATAGCACCGGTTGCATGTCCCTTAGTTTCTTTGTTAGATCAATGATTTGATGCTACAATACTATGAGAGTGGGGTCACGAGAGACAAACCCCCCTCAATGTTCATGTGGGTATCCTGCCATGGCCTCAATTCAGGTTGGATGTTCTAGGGAATTTTGTAGAATATCAATATTTTGTTGAGTCAACAGCATGCAAGTAAGTGAAAATAGCGTTTTGGTGAACAAATCTCGTTGGTAATTGGGGTCAATAGGGTATCTTAGTGTGCCAATAACATCCTTAAATATTTGCATCATCTCCCAGGCATTTTTTCCTTCCCTCAACTTAATTTCCCATAGTTATGATAACCCCACCTGGTTAGTCTAAGGGAGTTTAAACTCTTGAACAAACTCCCATCAAACGTCATCTATCATCATATTCTATTGTAATGTGGAACACTTGATGAACCATCTTAGTGTGATGTCTCAAAGAGTGGTATGAAATTCATGGCATGTGGAGTTTAGCAAGATCTCTAGATGGCCTCGCACATGTATCATTGTTGTTCAAAAACTTCATTCCCTTTCCTAGAGAATTCAAGATATTGAGTAAAGGATTCTTCCATGTTACTAGCCATACATGGTTGAACTGGAGAAACAAGTATAAATCCTTGGGAAACTGGTTGTGATGATCCTTAGGGACCGAAACTCTAATCACTATTTTTACCACTAGAAGAACTAGCCTTGTAGGTAGTGTGTACACTATGGAACTTTATAACTTTAACTAGCTTAGATAAAAATTGACTAGGGTTGTGATAAAGTACAAAGGGAAGGTTGGGGAAGTACTACCTAAGATGTTGGGAAATTAATCATTATTCGCAGGAGACAAATCATTCTCAAAAAGAAATCTCCTCATAGTGAAGTGCGTTTCATCATTTGGGCCTTCCTTGAAACTTGTAGGGCTTGATTCATCTAGTGTTCCCATCTCTGTTGGCAGAGTGAAACCTCTACTGCTTCTCTTAACCTCTGTCACTGCAAAAGTCTCGGCCTCTCCTATTGGACTAGGTTTCACTATAGTGTTATCCCAATCACTCTGTAACATCACTAGACTTCTTTCCTCTTCTCATACTTTTGGGTTGTTTAACATTGCTTCTGCTTGGCGTAGCTCATTTTTTCATCTATAAATCTCCTGCAAAGCTTTCTCCAACTATTCTTCAACTATCTATGCTCACCTTTATGCTTTCATATATCTAGCCTTCTAGAAGTCATTAGTATCCATTTCTCCAATATTTTCATAGCTCCCATTTAGGTAGCATTCCTCCCCTTCAGCCCTTCCCCTAGTATCGAGGCTTTAAGTTGTGATGGGTGGGCCCTGGAACACTAATAAGTTATGTTCTACCATTAAAACTTTAATCCACAAAGGGATTTCCTTCAGTAGTCTCCTCGCAACCTTGACTTGCATATGGCCTCAACCTTAGAGAAGGATTGATGGCCCTCTGTAGAAAATTCGATAATATACCCTTCTAGATTGGTTTGGACCCAAAAGTTGACAACTCAAGTAAGGTCTGGATTGAGTCAAAGTAATTAAACAAGATTAGCTTGGGTCTAGGTATGAGGAGGTCAACCTTGGATGTTGGTATTTCCTTTTATCTGTAGCCTTTGCAACCAATTGTAGAGGTCCTCTCGGAGCTTGCTGTTGGGGGTGGGATCCCCCCAATGCAAGTTTTGGGGCTTCAAGCGCAAGTTTTGACTAAGTCCAATGTAAAGACTCCGCCCTTACTTTTGTAAATATAATGTCAACTTGAGAGTTATACCCATGGTCTGTGGACCATGGGATTGTATAAATAGAGTGAAGCTCTAAGTGTAAAGAGAGGAGACAGAAGGAATAGAGGAAGATCCAATGAGGAAGCATTGAATCTAAAGTGTAAATTCGTGTCTTTGGGTCGTAGAGTAGGAGAAGGATCTATAGCTAAGTGTGCAGAGGCCTAGTAGTCTGCAGCTGTGTGTGGACCCCTGCAACTGAGTGCACAGGGTAGGTTGAGTCTCTAACTGATTAAAGCATTAATAAAGGGAAGTTTTACATTACTTTTGTGTATCATTTCCCGTTTTATGCATTGAAGTATATTGGGTGTAAATTGCAAGTTTATTGTTTATTTGTTGTGCGAACTTATATGAATATGCTGAATAAGTGAATATAAGATAAAGTATCTGTTCACATGAAGATAACTAACTATTATAAGAAGATAAGTAATATTCGTAGTGTAACTTAGGGAAATAGTGTAGATCACTGCTCTAGTAGCGTAAAAGCTTCACAACCCCTGGTTAGGGTTGCGCGAAGGCGAATATAATAGGGCACAAAAGCCTCGCAGGTCAGGAAAGTGCATGAAATAACTTATGTGAAGGTAGTCATAGTTTGACTAAATCAACCCCTCAGACATCTCAAGGGTGTGGAAACTTGGTTCCAGCATCCCCCCCATACTTCTTCGAGTGAGACCTCAGTCTGTGCTCCGCGGACTGTTGCTGAAAGGGCTAGTAGTACAGGGATTTGTTTAGATAAATAACTCTAAACTTGGGTCAGGCCCCATCAAGCCAACAAGTGGTTCCATTGCCGGAACCGGAATCTGCATAGAGATGTTTGATGTTGCATCATTGGAATCCAAATAAGAAAGAAATTGAAGGTTAGTTGGACAGAAGAATTCACGAGTTTGTGGCACAGGAGAATAGGAATCCGCAACTATCAAAGGAAGAGTGGTTAAACTTCTACCTGTACACAAAGATCCACGAAATTCTCTTCGCATCTTTCCCTATTGAGATGTACGAGTGGATCACGAAGCTAGCAGATAGCCAAGGAAGGTGGAAACTTGAAAATCCTATTGTGTTGACACCAAAGTTGGTACGTAGATTGGAAGTATCAAAGGATAAAATCACACACGCTATTCATCACTGGCTCAATCAGATTATAGGGGGATTCATTACTGAGTTTGCGGTAGATACTTCAGTCAGCGATAGCGAGGTAGAGTGACACTTTTTCAAAGGACTGCAAGGCAAGTACGTAAAGTCTCTGAATACTTAGATTAAAATGTTATTGTGTGAAAAGGGGGTTATGCAATTACCTTGATGTTCAGAGCTATGCAAAGTGGAAAAACCTACAGAAACAAAGGAAGTAAGGGACCTGAGAATAGCCCCTTGATTTCACCTTTGTGAAGGGACAAGGAAGAGCTCACGAAGGTCTCACAGAGAAGTGTGATCAATTTGATAAGACAAAGGATTCTGTGCATACCATGCCCACCCATGCCACCACTAGCTTCACCACCTTCACCCCATCTTCGCCTGTACCACCTCCACCACCACCACGAGTCAATATGGCAAGCATAATAAAGTTGTCGGTGTTCAGGGGAGTAGGAAATGAAGATCTGGACCAGTTTTGGTTCGTGATAAGGGCTGTATGGGAAGCGCAAGGAGTTGCAGATGATAATATAAAGAAAGTGACATTGGTCAGTGCTCTGCAGGATCACACACTGACCTGGTATATTAAGCATTCTAATAACAATCTGAATGCGGGGATCACAGATATCCAAATTGCGATGAACATAGAATTTAACAGGCCAAAGTCATAGGTGCAATAGACCATTAGATTCAAATAGATCACAATGCTACTAGGCGAGACTCCTTGGGAGTTGGATCAGAGATTGAAGTGTACAATTCGTGAAGATAATATGACTTTCACAGATGGACAACACCGCGAATGGTTTGTGGCATTGCTAACACTGCATTTGACGAACATGTTGTTGCAACAGAGGTTAACAACCTAGGAAGAGGCCTTGGAGATCGCAATGAGGCTACATGAGACCCCGATATAGGATCCTAACCTGGGAGTTCAGCAGATCCATGCGCAGTTGAAAAACTTATGCCTTGATATGCAGAGTTTGAAATAGGACAAGACATCTCGCTCGAAAGTGCGTGAAGAAGTATTATGTGTAAAATGAAAGGGTCAGGGACATGACAAGGACCACTATTCGATGTTTGTGAATTACCTCACGGGAGGAGGATCGATGTAATTAAGATGAAAGGCACAAGCAGGGCCTAGCACAGTGCCTACTTTTTGGTGCGCGATTTGTCAAATAGGAGGAAAGCATGCTACGGAAAACTGCCATTTATTACAGAAGTACACACAGAATTCACAATAGTTGTTCTGTAACTTTTGTAAATTGGTTGGACATGATGAGCACACTTGTAGAAGCTATGAGCTGATGATGGATAGGACTCCCACCTATAGAGTTCAGGCCGAAACACGACCCTTTGATGAGAATGCAGGAGTGGTGCGAACTCAATTTTAGCGGCGCGAACGAGGTTGAGGTGGAGGAGGACCTAGAAGAGATCACAGACAGCTGATATGTTACACTTGCGGGGGGCCAGAACATTATGCCCGTGATTGTACGAATCCAACATGTCCATCATGTCTATTTTTTACCTTGTTTGATCATGAGACGAAGGATTGTCCCACACTGATAGCTAGCTTGTGTGATAAGGGAGTGCTCCAACCTCCCCTGACTCAGAACCTATAGATGATGAGGTCTAAACCGTGCGAGGAAGACCCAAATGTGAACATTGTGCTTTGAAGTGGAATTACAATAGGGGATGTTAAAGGAAAACAACCTGAATATAGTACTTGGGTTCAAAAGGCTTCGACGAAAGAACCATAGTTTGATTTGGAGTGCGCTAAGGAAACCTTCATGGAAGCTAGGAAGAGCTTCCCGGATGCCTCCACTTCAGGAAGGAAAGATAGATCGGAGCTGGAAATGGACATATTTGGGCACTTCAACCCTAAACTTATATGTCAATAAACTAGGGCTAATCAACCCCTAAAAGAGTTGTTTCATAACCTAAAAGAACATGGTCATCTAATTACATCATTCCCCAAAAGTTCCACCTAAGAAACCATCTAGAAATGGCCTAAACTGAACCATACTGACTACTCCATTGGCAAGGTGCGATGCATACTGAGTGTTGCACTGCCCAAGTGCAATGCATACTGTTTGGGCCTTTTATAGGGTGCCATGGGCAAGGATGGACAAATGTCCAAGATAGTTTGCTAGATGGTTGCTCATGGAATCTTCTAGAAACTTCTCCTATGACACTTGTCTCTCTGAATTCGCCTAGGGATGAGTAAGAGATCCAAGAAATCTCCAAGTGGAACCAATTGTAACAAGTGGAATGACACTAATAAAAAATTGGAGATGACTCACACCCTTGCACACGTCTATAAATGGATCCCTCATCTAAGAGATCCAGAGGCTGGAATATTGTGAATTGTAAGCAAGTGCTAATAGTTTGTAATTGAGGAAAAGAGCATTATATTGTTGGTGTGATCTTGCTATTTCATGAGGTGAAGAGGGATTGGTGCTGGGAAGATGATGTTGGATTAGATAACTGGGTTGTAATTCTCCCTTCTATTTAATAAAGTTCTTCAAGTTTTCTTCCATATGATTATGCAATTGTGAATATTATCATTCATGAATGTTGTCATTTGTTCATTATATATCTAATTCTGTAATGTGTATGTTGTAATAGATCAAGATGCTTTGACAATTCTTTGTTGTTGTGTTTCTGCAGGTACTCTCCACGCAGGTTAAGTAGGGAGAGGAGTTACAAGCTCTATCAAGGGGGAGAGGGATCAAGCAAGGGATTAAGCGAAAGTTCCAGGTTGGTCCCTTCATCTTTCTCTTATCTGTTGCACATAGAAGAAATTGTTGAATTGCTCTGAGTTGTTGTTTCTAGGGTAGTGTTATCCGGGAATAGTGTCCACTCAGATGCTGCTATTCCCACTAAGATGGGCGGCTATCTTAGAAACAAACAATCAAAGTCTACTATTGTTTCCTTTTATGAAAATAGACGAGAGGAGAACCAAGAAGACCAACCTGAGTCTTGCGCTTGATTTCCTCTCCTTCT
>APFE031101896.1:0-27694 GCA_000404065.3 Pinus taeda
TGCAACTCTTACTTGTAGCCCACAATCTTTGCAAGTTTAGAAAATCACTGTTTTTGTATAATCAACCATAATATGTGTTAAATTTTTACTTTGTCATGTATTAATGAGTCAAGTTGTATGTTTTGATAAACATTAATGTAAAAGTTATTTGCATAAGTTGGTAGAGAAAATAGTGTAGCAAAATTTTTGCTCTTTCATGTATTAATGAATAAAGTTGTACCCTTTGAGAAATATTAATGTAAAATTTATTTGCATAAGTTGGTAGAGAAAACCATGGAGCAAATTTTGGTGGGTGCCTGAAAACAATAGTTAATGTGTGTGTTACTCGGCAACCCCTTGTTTACATGATGAATGAGCCCAATCTCATATGAATGCATGTTCATGCATTCGAAATATAATATAAAGTCTTGTTCTGTTTCTTCAAGCTTTACTTTGTTTTTACTTTGTTTTGTAGTGAGTTAAATTTCTCAAACTTTACTATGTTATACTCTGTTTTGTCGTGAGTTAAATTTATGTTTTTAAAGCCTCTCTTGAGTTGTGATTTTTGTTCAAGGATTTGCAATGAGTTAAATTTTTCAAACTTTACTATGTTTTTACTATGTTTTGTCATTAGTTAAATTTCTGTTTTTAAAGCCTCTGTCCACTTGTTTACTCTGTTTTGTAGTGAGTTATATTTTTGTTTTTAAAGCCTCTGTCCACTTGTGTTTTTTGTTAAAGGAGACTCATATCTTCTGCTCGTGAAAATTTTATTGATATGGGTTAAACTTTGTTAGTATAGAACAAGAGTTTTTACTCATAATTAAAAATTGTTTTGAAGGCAAATTTTAGGAGTTTATTCGTAGAAAAAAAAATTACACTTAAAAATGGCAACATCAACCACAAGCTTGCCTAATTCTCAGATACCTTAGTTTAATGGGAAAAATTATGATTATTGGGCTATTACAGTGAAGTCTTTGTTTTCTTCTCAAGACATTTGGGATTTGGTGGAGAAAAGAACTAGTAGATGGCTAAGCATACAATGCCTTGTTTCAAGTAGAAAGGGATTTATTGAGAGACAATAAGAAGAAGGATTCTAAAGCCGTCTTGTACATCTTTCAAAAAGTTCATGAAAACATTTTCCCAAGGGTTGTAGCAATAACAAAGTCCAAGCAATCATGTGACACCCTCAAGACAACCTACGAAGGCATGTCGAAAGTGAAGACGTCAAACCTACAAATGCTAGTGAGAGACTTTGAGACAATTTTTATGAAAGAGTCTGAGAATGAAAACTCATTTTTTACACATATAATTAGACTGGTTACTCAAATCAGGTCTCATGGTGAGACACTTGAAGAAAGGAGAATAATTGAGAAAGTTTTGAGAAGTCTACAAGCAAGGTTTGATACCATTGTTGTGGCCGTGGAAAACACAAATGATCTCTCACATTTTTCATTGGATGATCTTCATGCATCACTAATTTCTTATGAACATAGACTCAATAGAGAATCAAGCTCCTCATTGGAGCATGCCTTCAAGACATAAGTTTCATTTTGTCAATGTAGAGGAAGAGGAAGATCAAATGCTAGAGGAAGAGGAAGAATCCCACATAGAAGTGGAAGAAGCATCCCTTGAAGCTCAAGTGGAAGAGGAAAAAATCAAAATTCAAGTCAAGGCCCAAGCCAAAATCAAGCACAAGGTCAGAGGTATGAAAAATCTCACATTCAATGTCATTACTGTAAGAAGTATGGTCATTATGAAAATGAATGTAGAAAGAAGCAATATGAGATAAGTAACAAGCCAAGTGTATATTTCAAAAAGGAAAATAAAAAACATGATAGCATTTTTTACCTTGTAATTTAGCACAAGAAAAACAAAGTGATGTATGGTTTCTAGATTCAAGGTCTAGCAACCACATGAAAAGGAACATAGAAATGTTTTCCAATCTATATGAAAGCATGAAATCTGAAGTGACATTAAGGATTGATAGAAATGTCTCTGTCATGGGAAAAGGTAGAGTCAATATTCTAACAAAGAAGGGGGAGAAGAAATACATGTGTCAGTTGTTTATTTTGTCCCTGGTTTAAAGCACAACCTCATAAGAATTGGACAACTCATGCAAAAGTGATGGCGTGGGTGCAGACGTTAGGGATAATCTTCCCAATTTGGCGGCAATCTCCTGAATACCAGTCTCGATTTCCCTTGATATTATCCCCTTTACCTGCATTGACTATCACTGAACTATTATGTAAATCTCCAAATATATCTTGTAATTTCATTCCACTTTGAAGCTTCTTTACAGCGTTTTGAAGTAGATTCTCAAGGATTCTGACTCCATACTGTTGTGTACCTTGAACAAGATGTAGAGCTAAATTCAAGTTACTTTCCACATCAGCCATCTTGCTTAGTTCTGGTGTGGGAATTGATCCTAAAGCATGCTTCAGGAGATCTGTTTTCTTATTACAGTGTCTACAATAATATTCCACATCTAAACCAATACTCCTCACAACCCCTGCTGTCTGGAAAATAACAGCACATTCCAAATGGACTGCGTGGCCACAAATTAAGTCTTCACCCTGATTCTGTTCACTTTGGACAAAGTAATACTCCCCTAATTCTTGGTCACTGGACTTCCCACTTACGCGCGTGAATAACTTAGGAAACTGTGCATCAATAGCGCAAGGATTTGACCTCTGAAGGAGATCATTTAGCTCGGCCTCCAACAGTGGTTTTTGACCTCAACGATTTGAATAGCCCAGCAATTCGCATTGATCATATTTTGTCCTTTTTTTCCCTGAGAAGTTTTCCCTCGATCTACACCAAGGTATGGTTACTCTGCCTCGACATTATATTGAACTCGTCCATTAATAACAACTACAAATTCAGCTTTTGAAACTCGAACTTAGCAGCTACGAATCGTCCCTTGCAACTACGAATTTTGTCCTTGTTTGTCCAATGGTAATGTGGGCCGCTGCTTCAACTCGTACTATGAGAAAATTATAATTATTGATAGTGATTAATAGCGATATAACCGGCCATGGTGAATGAAGGGTTTCCACTCTGAGACAATAGGTCAACTTTAAACAAAGTCACTACGCGTAGTAGTACCTCTAGATCCAGTCAAAGTAGCACGATACATGGAATCAGTGCGTGACGATGATATTGATGATGACCTCGATTTTATCTACAAGATAACTACACGAGAAGAGGATTGGGTGACTCTGATTACAGATGGAAGGATTTTGTGGGAGCGTGAAAGCTCCTACACTTCGGATTCAGACGGAGAGATAGAGTAATGGGAGAATCAGTTGCACGAAGTAACAATGCTTAACTACAACATGATGGTAGGATAACTATGCTGCATGAAAACAGAAGCAAGGGACCTACTGACATGTGATGGGTTGACAGTGGTGGGTGAATTCCTAAGCAAATTTGTAAGCAAAGTACTAGAATAGCAGCAGTTTTATGCGCTGAAGTGGGCATTGCACGTGACGCCTGCATGATGGTGGGGTACGCATCAAGGAAATTTTGAGGACTAGTGCGAATGTAGAAGGATGATGTTCCCATGCTTTGGAAAACCCCGACTCAGAATGTAAGCCGGTCAACAAGGGTAGAGCGACTTGCATGCCCACGTTTCCCAATGGGTATGAACATATGCTGTATAGCCCGCACAAGTGCACACCACTCCCAGAATATAGAATCAGAACAACCTGCAGTAGTAGGAAACATGATGCATGCTACCAATTATCCATGAAGAAGCATTCGATAAGGTTTGCAAAGTAATGAACAGGGTTCACCAGGCAAGACACACTAATTGGGACCTTTGCATGCCAACAGTTCAATGGGCCTATAAGACCATGTGCAAAACCCTGACTGCAAAAACGATTTCACAGGTGCTAAATAAAGTAGAGACCGTAATTTTTGAAGAGAATGCAAAGAGGAATCTGTATGTAATAGCTCCAACAGTTATGATGATGCACGAAGATCAGGACGAAGAAATCATACAGTGACACGAAGTCGAACACATAGAGATTCGAGAATCCATTCAGCGGGAGAACATTAGACTTTGCGAACTTGAAAAAGACCGAGTATGACTGAGGAAGAAAAGCATGTTGATGGACGCCAAGATCAAGAGGCTGGAAAACAAGGTCAAGCAAGCACTTCTCGTCGATAAGTGCAGGATGACAAAAGAAGGTGTGAATGACCATACCACTGGATTAGAAGATTGTCGCTGAGAATTTATGACTCTGCTACCATGGCTACAACCACACCTCACCAAATGCAGTAACCAACAGAGCGCACTACATAGAGTAGAACACGCAGTGCCAACTGTCACGAAGGTAATTGAGCAGTTTCCACGGACTATACTGGAAGGCAATTTGAAGTCTCGCATAGGTGGTGTGACCACCTGAATAGCCGTAGGGAGCACAGTATCAGTGCTCCAGGTAGTTGAAAGAGTGTGCGGGACTATAAAAGAGTCTGTTTGGGAGTTTTGCGATGAGGGAGGTACGCACAGAATCAACATGTCACAAGGTTTGCGACCACGCACTAGCAGCTGTGCTGCTGCATAGGCAGGTTGGCAAGTGACTATTGGTGTCACTATTCATGATGGGATGTCCAATTTAAGGCAAAAGGGAGTGTGCGGCAGGCATTTAAGACACGAATTAAGGGAAATATTTGGGGCAATCTGCCGCCATGAAAGCATTGATGCCCCAGAATTGGGGGGAACAGTTGAGTTTGAATTCAAAAGGTGCTATAAAACTCCAGGGGCTAGGCATGAGACAACACTTGCTCACTTGAGATTTGAGTAGCTGATTAAAGCATAGAGTGTTGAGCACCGAGTGATATTTGAGCCCCAAAGTTCACAAATGACGACAGACGGGTCAAACAGGATGGTGCCTACCAAGAGAGGTTTGGGCTCTACAGGAAGAACCACTAATGAGGCCATGCAGAACCCCATGGTACATGATGTTCCCAAATATACTAGGGCCACATCAGAAATCCTGAAATCACCTCAGATGCCGAGGCCCAAGAAAGATAAGCAAGCAGCAGGACTAGTTTGCATGTTCCCAAGGAATCCGTGGTTCAGTAAAATCTTAATGGAAGAAAAGGGCAAGGCTATCACCATTGAGACAAATGATGAGGAGGAGAACGTACAGGCTCTCGTTGATGAGCTATAGGAAGTAGAGCACATGGAAGAGGACTTCCAGCTGGTGCGCTCTACAATGAAATTGCCTGAGTAAGTCCCTCCGTGGAAAGGGAAAACTAAGATACCCAAGGATCTGGATGCCACCAAAAGCACACTCCAGACCCTGCTCCTCCCTGATGAAATTGTGTTTTAAGCGTCGCACCTGGGCCACATACCCATAATGAAGTTTGAAGATTGGGACCTCATGGACAGTGAGAAGTTCCCACACTTAGAGACAGAGAGCCTCCTAAAGCAAATCACGGAGGGGCCAGCCACATCATTAGAGCTGCGATAATGGCTGCACGGTCTGGAGAAGGCAAAATTGCTTCATCTACTATGGATTCCACACTTTCACCACGCACCCATCACTATTTTCATCATCATGATATTGCTTTGCCTAGTGCACGATGGGTACTTATGGCTGGAGGAGCCTATTCCCATCACGACCGGTCTTATCCATAGAATTTCTTGGCATCCTTGTAAGGGAAAGGACCCCATCAAAATAGTAGGAAAAAGTGGAGATTTGGCTCTCGTAGAGGCCATGAAGAAGAAATATAAACTTGAGAAGAAAAAGAGGGGTTACGTGATCATCAACATCAAACATAAATGGGTGTGCATAGCCACCCAACTCCTAGCTGGGAAGGTAATGAGAAAATGCCACGGCGATGAGGTACCAGTGCCGGTAGTTGCATTGGCCAAACAATGCATAGAGGGGGTCCAATTCAACTGGGCTGAGTTCCTCTGCAAGGTATTCTTGACCAACTATGAGGAAGCATAGGAGGAGGGCAAGACCATCCACTATGCGTGGTTTCTCTTGTCCATTTTGCTAGTAACAGGAGAACTGCCAGAGGACAATCAGTTCTTGAGCATTGATCAAGACTTACCAGATGCCGCATAGTACGCATTGCTTTTGGCTACCAAGGATGCGAAGTGGATTTGTGAGACAAATATATTCTAGGTGGTCATGGAGGCGAGAACTTGGATGTGGATCAATAGAAGGCCACACCTATCCCTATAGTGCACAACAATCTCTGGAGCTTTGCATACTTCAAGGAAGACATGCATAATATTTACGTCAAAGGGTGTAAGGAACAGGGGCAACAATGGGCCAAGCTCCCCTTCATCTCCATTAATGATGCAATTTTTTCAGTGTTAGAATCATGGCCTCTTGAGTGGTGTGCCCAGATCTGGCGGAGATGGATAGGACAATAGAACAGAAATGAAAGGATGAGGCCAAGCTACACATCACGAAGTTGGCCGAGAAGACGTGCAATGAAACAGTAGCCGCAGAGGTAAGGGTTGTCCACGAAGTAGCAAAGGCAGCCGTGGAGTAGGCAAAGGCTGCTAAAGTAGTAGCAACATTGCAGACAGCAAGGGCTGCAACAATGCAAGAAGAAAAGGGCTCAGAATTGTCTACTGGATAGGAATCAGAGGACACAAACCTGGTAGAAGAATACATGGACCTGGGCACAACTTCCACCTAACTAAAAAGGCCATGCATCACAGAGGGATTGGGTCCAAGGAAAAAGGCCAAGGCCTCCAAATTGGCCATCGACCTGATCACATTAACAGAAGGCAACCTCTATGACATCGGTGACATGGTTCGCGAGGTCACCAACGAAGCGCTACAATAAGCCATGTCAGAGCAGTAGATTGTGTTGGGGGCCCTAAGGGCACAGTTGCGGGAACTATAGGTGCACCCGCCATAGGAAGGAACCATAGCCACCTATGGCACAATAGGCACATCAGCGGCGGAGCAACTACTATGCGTAAAGATGGCCAACACTGTAGTGATCCCAAAAGGGGCGCTAATAATAGAGAATGAGGTCGACAAAGCCACAGTAGTTAGGATCAATTGGCCTGGCCTTAATTTGGCTATCCTGCCACAAGATACACTATACCAACTACAAGATGGCATAACAGTAGAGCTCCACGCCAAGGAGGGCTACACGATTTAGGTGATGACTAAGCGAAAGAGCAACATCGAAGAGTTGAGCCTACAACGCAACGAACTGGTGTCACAAAACTAGTAGATAGTGCAGATAGTTGATGAAGCCTGTGGGCGAGTCCCAGAATTGTCCATCTCATAGACCTACCAATAGAAATGTGGATCCAATGTCTGGAAAGTGGATTCTGAAACACGTGTGAGGAAACCATGCATGTGCAGCTGGAGCTGAATCTCCAGATTGTCGAGCTGTGGCTGAAGGCATAGCCTTCCACTTCTCTGGAAGCTAGAGAGAAGTGTGTTAGTGCTATTCAAACAGGATTGAAAGAAATTGGACAGACAATGTAGGATTGTACCGGTATCTTGGACCAACCCTTTGGCATCCTCACATCCTTGTAGGAGGACCCTAACATATAGTCCCTGGAAATAGATGCACACGAGCTTTAGGAGCAATTTGATAATGTAAAAGGAACTGCGTAGACAGTCATCCTCACTCAATGGCTGGCAAAGATGTAGTAGGCCAAGGCACTAAAAGAGTAGGTGGATGTCGCAAGATAGAAAAAGGCAGTTCTCCAAGCGCACGTCTAGCCATGGATTGGTGAGGACTTCACCATTACGACAGATATTGAGGGAAAGCTTACACATATGCAGGGACTCTATGCACTAAGGAGGGTAGTTGATCGTCATAAATAAGAATCGAAAGAGCACATGCAGCAAGTCTGGGAAATTGTAGAACATTGCTCCGCAGACCTCCGAGCAGTTTGGGACCAGTTGGAGGGGCTCTGCACCAAAATCACCGTACCAACAGAGTGACTCGGGACGAGTCACGATGATTGTGTTGGGGGCCTGTTGGGCACGGAATCTCCCCACAGCATGTTTTGGGGCTTAAAGCCCAAGTTTTGGACAAATGTGTTGTAAGACTCTGCAAATTATGGGTGAAGAGCGTGAAGTATAGGTTGAATCATATGGTTATCCGCCCTAAGTATTGTAAAGTAATGTAATGTCACATCGACCTACGTATAAATAGAGTGAGGCTCTAAGTTGTAAAGATATCATATGAGAGAGATAGATAAATACGAATGGTTCGAGCATAGAGTAAGAGTCTAAGTGTATTGGGTCAGAGTAGTAGGAAGAGGCTCTACAGCTGAGTGTGCAGTGGTCTAGTAGAGTTTGCAACTCAGTGCACGGACCCTTGACGCTGAGTGCACAGGGGGGTGTTGAGTCTGTAATCTTGAACGAAGAATAATAAAGAGAAGTTGATCCAATATCTGCGCATGTACTATATGTTGCCTTCTTCACATCTAGACTGTTTTGATTATCGAAAACACTTATATGATAGTTGGATATAATGTTAATTTATCATCAGTCTTACATAAATAAGTTAAGTAATCAGGAAATAATAGATTAAATAGAAAGGAACTTGGGTATAATATCGGCCGCGCCCTGAGTAGGGTTGCGGACAAGCAACATCACAGGTTGTGAGCGACTAATAGGTGCACATAGCAACATGCTTAGGGTGAAACCGCCAACCTCTAGAAGCTCATCAAACATCCCAGGGTGAGGAAACTTGGTTCTAGCACCCTCCCATACTACTTTGGGTGAGACCTTAGTCTACGCTCCGCGGACTATTGCCAAAAGGGCTAGTAGTACTGAAATTTTCGTGACTAAATCATCTCTGAACTTGGTTTAGGCCCATAGAAGCCAACATTCACTCGATAACCAACTTCGCTGAATAAACCACCTTCTTTCCTTGACTATTGCATGAGCTAATTGGCACGCGATGGTCGTTAGATCTATTGGATCTGTAGATCAGACGACTCTTGCTCTTATTCTAGTTTTACCATGATTTGTTAGGCTTCCCTCTATTCCACTATGATTTTAGCACTTCTACCTGATTTAGTTCTACTCTTTGTAATTCGAAGCTTTGTGGTTTGAAACACATTCAATCTAACTTAATATATGGTGAAAGAGAAATTAAATGCGACCACACCAGATCATACATAACTCTAAATTTTCAGGCCAAACTAAAATTCAATAATAAACAGAGATACTCCGAGGGGATGCAACACCTCTAGGGTTGACCAATTATACAAAAAAAAAACACAAAGATACAATTTCTGTAACTTAATCTTATATGGCCAAATCAAGCCAAATTAGTAAAAAATCACATTACAATCATTCAGAACTTACAAAAATACCATTTCATTCTAAAAATCAGATCCTTAATCTCTGTATCGAATCTACCTCATCATAAACAATATCTAATCTAGTTGATATTCTCCTTAAGAATCTCAACTAAATCCAAACTACTTGAATTAATTACAAAATCACTCGATCCCTAAATCCTAGCTCAAATCCTATCCCGAAGCCTCTGGAGCCAATGTCAATAAAATCAAGTCTCAAATCTTCTTTTTCAACACTGATGTTATTACCCAAGCAGCCATAGCACGTATTCTAGGTTTCACCATTGTTGTTCTCCCCTCCAAATATTTAGGGGTGCCTCTAACAGCCTCACCTCTCAAGCACTCCTCCTAGAAAATCCTCTTAGAAAACTTAGAGGCTCGACTATTCCTTTGGACTCATAGGTCTCTTAACATGGCCAGTAGATTAGTCCTCATAAAGGTTGTTCTTCACTCCATGTCGTTATACGAATTTTCTATTTTGGCCGCCCCCAATTGGGTTCTCAAAGAAATCAAGAAACTCAAGCGTTCCTTCTTATGGGGAAGTTCTGGACCTACTCGTAAATGGGCTCTTGTCAAATGGGATAAAGTCTGCCTTCCAAAATGCGCTGGTGGTATTGGTTTGAGGGATCCGTCTCACAGTAACAAAGTCATGGGAGCCAAAATTTGGTGGAGATGGCTCTCTGCGCCCTTCACTCCCTACGCCTCATTATGGACTGCCAAATATGCAAGCAATGGTCCAATTGAAGAATGAATATGTATGTCAGAAGACAACACGGGATCAATGATATGGAACTCGGCCAAACAGCACAAGAACCTAATTCAAAAGCATAGTTTTTGGGAAGTCAAGAATGGAAACACAGCTAGATTCTGGGAGGACTCCTGGCAACAGCTGCTAAAGCTCAAGAACCTTCTTTCTCACCTACAGCTTCCGGAGCAGGATTTGCATGAATTAAACAAGGTCAGAAACTTTTGGAAGCTCTCCTCCATACAGGATTACAGACGATGGATTGAGGCGGATCAGATCCTAAGTCATGGCACAGAACAAGCTCAGCAAGCTCTTTATTCAGAATTACAAAAAAGGAAAATACTTTTTTTCGGAGGAAATGGATATCCTTAGGTGGGGATATGAGGAGAAAGGCACTTTCACCACAAAGGAAGTCTATAATATAATCATCAAGGAGCGTATAGTCAAAGATGGACTATGGAGCAAAGTCCGGGACCCCCCCAACTGGCCGAAAGTTTCCACCTTTCTTTGGCTCCTCTGTCAAAATAAGATCCTCACATGGGATAATCTCAAAAAAAGGAATTATCATGGACCTTCTAGATGCCCCAACTGCAAGCAAGAAGATGAATCAGTTAAACATCTTATGCAATCTTGTTGTATTGTGTGCAAGCTATGGGAAAAAGTTATCTTTCGCTACCAAAAAGCGGGCAGAGTGCATGGGGATATCATAGCTACAGTTCACAACTGGAACAAAAAACCTTATCAAAGAAAACTTTTAAACACCTTATGGAAGCTTATTCCTAGATTCCTAATGTGGAACATTTGGAAGGAAACAAATCGCCGAGTATTTAAGGATCAATCCATGCCCATGGAAAATCTTTGGACCATCCTCTGCCAAAATATCAAAGAATCCCTCTACATCCTTTCTTGGTCCTAGGAAGATCTTCCTTTTCTACCACAAGAACAATCCATCTAGGCAAATTAGAATATTCAATTGAATTAAGAGCTTATCTCCAAAGGAAATTTACCTTTACTAGGTCGTCTGCCCACAAAGTGGATCCCTCATCCAATTAATATGATAAAGCTAAATTTTGATGGAGCCTCAAAAGGCAATCTAGGTAACTCAGGATTTGGAGGGATCTTCAGAGACCATCAAGGAATGCCCCTTTTGCCTTTTTTGGTTCAAAAGGGTGGGATACTAACAACTTAGCGGAATTGGAAGGCTTATGGAAAGGTCTTATCATAGCCCAAGACAAAGGATTCTTTCTGCTAATGATAGAAGGGGATTCTCAGATTATTGTAAATATGGTTTCTAAAATCATGCAAGGCACTCCCTCGTACAAGGTAAGTAACAGCTGGCGAATGGAAAAAAGGATTGAGCTCATTGATATCTAGCTTTCTCAACACAGGGCCATTTCTATCAAGCATACCCCGTGAGAGGGAAACAAAGTAGCAGATTTTCTTGCAAATCTTGGAATGGAATGCAGGCTGGAACTTCATATAGGATCATTCTCTAGCATCGCCTTGGCCTCCCAAATTATGAATTACCACAATATTATGAAGAATGACAGGCACTAGGTAGAAGATACACACCCAGATGCGGGTGCATTTATGCTATATTTATGAAGGGTATGTGCTACGACGGCATCTGGTACAACAGGTGGCAGGACAACACACCTACCCAAGCTCTCTCGTGGATGGAAATGGATTATAGTAAGTACCTGCAGATCAATTACCATGTGGAATTGAATGGCTGCCTTGTCTCTCTCTCTGCTATTATTTACCTCTGGCCTCCCTACATTCGACTGCCTCAGATTTTGCATCCTTGCAATGCTTTGAAGGTGGCGCTAAACGCCTGGTTCATAACGCGTCACGGGCTCCCTCACACCGGAATTTGCTTTCTTTCGCCCTGCTCTTCATCTACTTCAAGCTGCCCTGTTACTGTAACAATGGTGCATCGTCGCGCTAGCTGTCACCGAGGTGGTAGTCGTGGTGGTCGTGGGTGCTCTCAGCCTGCTCCCCTGCCTGTTATTCCTCTGGCTTCGGCTTCCCCTACCTCTGACATTCGCAGGCCTCTCCCGCACAACTTTTTTCAAACCACTCACTTCACGTTTCACAGCCACCTCAATCAACCTGTTATCTTGGCCAACATCACTGTAATTTTTTCGGATGAAGAAGCTCGGCCCACTGTTGCGGTGAATACCTCAACAATGCAGTCTTAGGGAGAAAGCACACAGCAAGGGGAAGATGTTGTCAATGTGTTCAATTATGGAGATTTGCAGGCTGGAGGAAATGACCCTGATGTCTCCAAGCCTCCAGACAGCAACCTACAGGAAGTTTCGGCCTCTGTTCACCCGTCGAGTGGTTCTGGTAGCAATCGGCAGTTGGCAGCTCCTCCAGATTGCAACGGTTCATCTATGAAGGACAATGTTGATGACACGTGGATGGGCTATCCATGTCCTGCAAGAGGAAGTTCCGGGACATGATACTGATGCTTGAAGACTCCTGGGCCATGTCTAATTCCCTGCTCCTCTCTTTTCTCTTCAGTCCAATATGCTATTCCTATATGGCTTTTGTCAATGTCTTTTTGTATCAGGCATGTAGTTCTGTTGTAGTTTCAAGTTTTTGGCTCTGCAATTTTGCTCATGGCTATCTGGGCAGTTTAGATAGTATGGTCATAGCTTTTCTTCTGTATTTTTCTGTGGTCTACCAATATGGCCAGTTGTCTCTATATGGCCCGGGGCTTTTGTATCTAGTTAATCCCAACCCTGGGATAGTTTGTATGTCTTGCTGGACAGTCTTGGACCTCCTCTAAGGTCTCGACCACATTGTAACTGTATTCTTACTTTTCTTAATAGAATTAGTCTTTACTTAGAAAAAAAAAATACAACTCAAGAAAAACAAAAGTGGTTTATATTCTACACAAAAATATTCGAAAGGAAATTTCATAAATTCCAAATGAGAACATAAATCTTAATGCACCCATATCAATGTTTACTAAATTTTTAGATGGTATCAATTATGTTTAGACTTAGCCAACATAAACAACCGCATTTGAAAGCCAAGGAAAGTCGACACACTCAATTAGTAATTAATAATAGGGAGGTTAGTAAATATGCACCAAAGTCCGAAAGAGGTAAACAAAATTATTCACTTGCATGTTCTATGAATGTGTAGTAAAAAGGGAAGACTCATCTAGGACTAGGCCTATTGTTCATACATCCTCCATTCTAAATTAAAAATTGTAACGAATGAACATGGTGAAGGGAAGCTTGAGTTTTCAGAATATCTAAAATTATTTTGAAGAAAATCCGTAAATCTCTTTATTAGAAAAAAAAGCACTAGTTTAATCCAATACTAACCTGCAATCAATAATAAGTATTTAAAATGATTTAATAGTGAATTTCTCATGTCTCCTAAAGTTCAAAAACCACAAGGGTGGGTTCAAAAGAACCAAATTGCCTAACACATTCTTTGCTGAATTCTCTAGTCATCACCCAAATTTTTCTATTTTCCAAATTCAAAGGTAAAGGAGAAACTCTTGAAGTATGAGAGTTTCAGCAAACTAAAGGAAAACGCCGAAATCTCCATGGATTTTAACATGCAAGAAACAAAACATCATAATTTATGTGCAAGGATACAAATTAAGAATGAGAAAACCGAGGTCAATGTCCTAAGGAAACCATGGAAAATGGTTATTTTGAAATGTAGAGATTTAGGAAGGAAATGTCCATCGCATAAAGGTAAAAGAGATAAATGAAATGAAATAAGCTTGTCAATGCAACATAAAGAGCAGTACTTGTAGGTAGGCTACCAAAAATGATTCTTGAAGGCCATTGTAACAAGTTATTTTTGTTTTCATCACTAAGCGTTTACAGAGGTACAACAGTAGAGCTCCACGAGGGAATTCTGCCATGGGCAAGGGAATGGGGGTAGCTACCCTAAATGCCTCAGAGAGGAGCTAACCACGATTAGGTTCTCACCCCTAGTCACCATCATTTCTTCTTTGCTAGTTAACACGAGAAGGGGTGAGGTTTCACCATTTTATCTACGCACGTTATAACTTTCACATGCATGTTAGCGTTGATGTAGCTCGCATACAGTTCGAGTCATTACTTAAGTTAAATTTCAGGAATGCATGTATAGGAGCCCATTTATATTATAACTCAATCCTAAATGAAACCAACGCAAGGCCATAACCAAATGTTAAATTCATTCACGAAAGGATCACGTGGACGGGGTCCAATACACATTCAAAACACAAGGAATGTATCACCTCCGTAAACATAATCATGCGGCATTATGGGAAGGGGCATCTTCTACATTCTTATACCCATTGTTTCAAAAACAAGTTACGTACCATAGAGTAAAATAATATGAAAAATTACATAAGAGTAGTGCAAAGTAAGAACATTAAACTAGCTAACTATATCATGAAAAAAGTATAAGCGAGGTCTTCGAGGTAAATTGAAGATATGCCTTTCAAAGGAAATAAGATAAGTACAGGTAACAGTATAATATTACATGTATAAGTGACTGTAATACCCCTGGAAATTTTTTTCCATGGCTTCTATTGAACGTGATGCCGAAAACTGAAAGTACGAAAAGTAAGTAATATGATGTAATAATGTAAATAGTTATTTTAAAAAAATGATTTTTTGTTTATTATTCTGGAAAATACATTAAAGGTTGTCGTCTGAGATTAGACTCTTAATTGTTACGAAAACCATTGGAATAAATTACGTTCAAGAAAGGAAAAGAACAAAAGAAGAATCATCCTCCTTTTACCATAATTGAACTATTGGTTGCATAGAAGAAAATTCATGGCCAGAGAAAAATTTGATGGAGTGGAATTGAGTTAAATGGGACCGTGGAAGTTAAATGAAGACTGAATTAATGAAATGAAAACGAGAGAGAAATATTGTAATTATAACTAGAAATTAGTAGAACAATGTTAAGAGTCAAGGAGGTGTGAATTGCGAAATAACAAGTAATTTGTTATTTTAGTAAAAAGTAGTAGAGATTAGGGAGAACTGCTAAAATGCGTTGTTCATGGTTTCGAGGAAAGTGAAATCCTTATACATTTTCAAGGATTTCCTACATAAATATATACAACAACCTAGAAATTAATCTAGGTTAAATTCATTCACTATGTAGTTTAGAGCTATGAGTGGTTCTAAGTAAGAAATCTAAGTGTAACTCTCATTGTTCCCCTTTATGTTTTAAGTAAGTGAATGGATGAATGCTTCTAACCTATTTTCAATGAAAAAATTGTATATGTGTGTATATGGACTATTTTTTTTTTCAAGAAATCTAGAGGCATGATGACATAAGACATAGTTTAAGGGTTTGAATAGGAACCGTTAGCAAGAACCAACCCTAGAAACTAGAAAAAAGGTGGTTGAGAACAAAAAATAAAAAGATGCAACTAAGGTAGAATAATCCTAGTGAAGAAGAACTATACATACAATTGTTGTGAAACAAATTAGTCTTAGGGTGTTTTTTAAAGATTTAAATATTTTCCTATACATAGTATTGCAGGCGACCATTCTGGTTTGAAAAAATAAGATGTATATAATGTTGGCAAAAATTCAATAAAAGACATGTAATTTACTATTAGAATTGGTAATGTTTTGATGAATATCATCCATTTAATCATATATATGTAAAAAATAGATGAATTTTTAACCAAATTGGTGAATATTGTTTTCATAAAATGTCTAAAAAAATAGCCCAATTGCGAAACTTCGCTGCTAAAATTTTCCTTAAATGACATTCTTGTTGTATTAGACTATGTGTTTAATAACTGCATGAAAATTACAAATATTCATGTGTAAATTTTAAGCAGTATGAATTTATGGTAGAAACATAGTGTTATGAACCAACTAATAAAAAGATAGAAAAAAATAGAACAACAACTTCAAAATCAACCTCTTCGAGGGGGAACCTCCTTTACATTACACAAATAAACAATTATTTGATGATACAAATGACTAAACCTCTTTTCTATATATAGGAGTTTAAGGGGTCACAATATAATTAAAGTTGGCATAACAATAATAATATAAGGGCACAACAATAACAATATTGGATTTCTACGAGGCACACTAATAACAATATGGGAACAATAGGAGCACAATAATAACAATAAGGGCTACAATGACAATAGTAATGGGGGAATCACTAGTATTATAGGGACCTAACATGTCCCTCTCCTTCCGAAAAGTGTTGTCCTCAACACTTGAGTAGTTCCAGATGCTTCTGTATAAAATTATCATCCTCTCATGTGGAATATTCAGCGGGTAAGTTCTTTCACTTTATGAGTTACTTCGAAATTGATTGATTTTGCAGCTGTCAAGTTCTTGCGTTTGTGACTGCCTTAGGTTCCAATATGATTTTTCCTTCCTTGTCAAGTTCTGGCAATATTGATTGAACTAAGAGCTTGTCACTTATAACCTTATTTAAAGATGAAACACGGAAAACTGGGTGCACTCGGGAAGCTACAGGAAGCTCCCATTTGTATGCCATAGTACCAATCTTTTGCAGCACGTTGTATGGACCATAATTCTTTGGTGATAATTTATTATCGTTCTTAAATTGATTTATGGACATTTGTTTATATGGTTGTAGCCGTAGGAATACCCACTCACCTACATCAAAACTTATTTCGCTACAATTTTGACCTGCCTATTGTTTCATTATATTATGTGCCAAAGTGAGGCTATCCTTTAAGAGTTGGAGAACTTGTTGTTGATGCTCGATATGATCTTCCACTGCTTGAACCTTAGAAATTTCTCTTAAATATGATGTGTTGGATGGTGGATGATATCCATAAAGTTCCATAATTGGGATCATTTTTGCTGTAGTATGGAAGGAAGTGTTATACCACCATTCAGTCAGAGGCAACCATTTGACCCATTTTGTTTGTTTATCAAAGAGAAAGAAATGAAGATATCCTTCAAAACATTTGTTTACTATTTTATTTTTCCCATCAGATTGAGGATAATAAGATGAGCTATGAGCTAACTGAGTACCGAGAAAAGAAAATAATTTCGTCCAAAAATTTCCACTGAATATGGGATCTTTGTCGCTTACAATAATCTTTGGGTTTCCATGTATCTTTTGAATTGTTTCCATAAATGCTATAGAAATATACTGGCTTTAAATGGATGAGATAATGCACAAAAGTGTGCATACTTGGTAAGTCTACCAACTATCACCATGATGACACACTTTCCTTTGGACTCGGGTAAACCTGTGATAAAATCAACTGAAACCTCCTCCCAACTTGGCTTGAAATGGATAAAGGTTGTAATAGACTTCGGGTCTTAATTGTTTCAACTTTATTTTTTTTGCAGAATAAACATTGTGCCACAAGCTTTTGAATATCTGATTTAAGGCCAACCCAAAAAATTCCTTCTTTACCCTCTGGTAAGTTTTTAAAATCCCGAGTTCCGTCCTAAGGGAGAAGTGTGCAATTCCATCAGAATCTTTTATTTGAGTTGGAAATTCTTACATAGTTATAAGAAATATTTATACCATAACGAATAATTTTTCCAAGTAAATGTATCCGATGTACTGGGATCTTGTTGTAGCTTTTGAATGAGTGCCCACACTTCTTCATCATTCTTCCATTCATCCCTTGCTTCATTTATCTAATCTGATTGGATAATAGAAATGGTGCAAAGCATTGCTTCCACATCCTCATTCTTTCTTGAGAGTGCATCTCCCACAACATTCTGCTTATTTTTTGTAGATGATTTCAAAGTCATAACCCAACATATTTGTGACCCATTTTTGCTACTATGCTAAAGAAAATCTTTGTTCTAAAAAGTATTTAAGACTATCATGATCTGTTTTTACCTTGAATTTTATTCCCATTAGGTAGGTTCACCATTTCTTAAGTGCATGTAGTATTTCCAACATTTCCTTCTCATAAATAGCTTTGTGTAAATACTTTCCTTTGATTGGATGACTTTCAAAAGAAATGGAACTTTCTTCTTGCATTGAAACAACGTCAATTCCATTTCCTTAGGCATCACATTCCATAATAAAGGTTCTTGTGAAGTCCGACGTAGCTAAGACCGGTGCTTGGCACATTATTTCTTTAAGATGTTCAAAGGCCTTTGTTGCTTCTAGAGTCCATGAAATGCATCTTTATTCAATAATGTTGTTCGAGGTGCTGATATTCTCCCAAAATTCTTAACAAACTTGTGATAATACCCTATCAACCTGAGAAATCCTCGTAGATGCTTTATGAATGTGGGCATTTTCCATTCCTTAGTGGCTTTAGTTTTGCTAGGGTCTACCTTAACACCTTCATGAGATACAATATGACTCAGATATTCCACCTCTTATACTCTAAAGAAACATTTGGAACATTTTTAATATAATTGTTTCTCCTCCAATAATTTGAGCACCCTATCAACAAGTTAATATATTTTTATAATTGTAAAATAGATATTTTAACTAAATAATTAATAAATTAATTTTTTAAAATACATTTATAAAGATTGCATGATGAAGGTTGAATTTATTATATATAAATTCAAAATATAAAATATTGTGTGCCAGCCATTGGAGAATGAATGAGTTGTGTAAGTACGAGTGAGTTTAGTAATTTCTTCTATCTTTAATATGTAATTACGGTATTCACGTTTAAAAAATAAAAATAATATATTAAAAATTAAAAAATAACTTGTTTTGTAATAAAGTACGAAAGTTATAATGTTAATTTGTTATTATATAAAATGAATAATGTTGATTATGATACCTTTGGACATTTTTTTTTAAAATATTATTAATATATATTTACATGTGAATATTGTTGGTTGTGGGGTTAAGAATAAAGCGGATTGGTAGATTAAAGTTAATATATTGTAATGAGTAAATTATTATTTCACTTATTTATTTATTTTGAAAGATAATAGGAGCTATTAAAACTAAAGTGAATCCACAAATGTAAATGTTAGAATATATTATAGTGAATAAAATATTATTTCATTTATTTGGAAAGATAATAGTAGTCACCTCATGAGTAGCTAGATTCTCAACTTTTAGGAAATAATTAGAATTAGTTATGGTTCAACAAATGACACAAATATAGAGAAATAAAATCCTCAAGTTTTGAAAAGGGTTGATCCTTTTTTCTATTACCACTAGACTACTCTTGACTAGAAATAGATTTCATGGGTAAAGATCATGTAAAAATAAGATTGTGCAAGATAAAGGCAAACTAAATTGAAATAGAAGATACCAATGGTAGATAAAAGCAATTTAAATTCAAATACAAGATACCAATGGCACATAAACACTAGACCTGTGTAGAGAAGAAGTTTAGCAAGAATTTGTAGGACTTGGGACTTGAGGAGATGAAACTTTGAAATATTGTTCATTTGTTTCCTAGCAAAAAAGGAGTCTATATCTCAGAGGGAAGTACTAAGATGACAGTTCACTGGTTGGGAGCAGTGTGGCAGCTCCTGTTATATTTTTAGAGATTTAGATGAGTCGTTGAGTTATTTTATATTAAATTGAGATTGAAATATGCTAAATTCTATTTTTTTATTTTATGCATGTGACAAAAGTGGTTGCAAGTATCTATAGATTTAATAATGCGGTTATTAAAGAAAGAAGGTTAATCATGTAATAGTGAATCTTATAGGAATGACTCTGTATAATATAAACTATAAGAGAAAATGTGTCTAACATGTGCCTATTGTATGGTAAGGAAGGAATTCTTTCTAAATCTTAGAAAAATAAAGCCAATCCTATAATGAAATTATGAGTCTTTTAGCAAGAGGAAAACATTTGACCTAAGTATGATTCCATAATGGAGAATATATAATAATATATATATATATATATAATATTATATATATATATATATATAATATATATATATATATATTCAAGTATGAAACTATTGTTGCATGGTTAGTGTGCTTTAGGAATAACTCTGGAAAAACATTAGAGATCTTTCAAGACTTTCTTTAAGTGCCAATCCTCGTTAAGTGACAAGTCCTTTAGAAACTTTCAATGTCGTAAAATCTAGGAACCAAGACTCTTCTTTCTACGCTTAGGTCTATCCATATATGTTACATGGATATACACTAGTATCAATATACATGTAATAAATGGAGAGAGAAGATAATTTTAAAAGACAAATCTTGAAAGTACACATTTTTCATAAAACAAATGGCTGGAAACCAAATTACACTAACTGTGTAATCATAAATAATCAACTACTAAAATATTATGGAGTTCCCTCAAGATAAAAATTACAACTCAAGAGAAACAAAAGTAGTTTATATTCTACACAAAGATATTTGAAAGGAAATTTCACAAATTCCAAATGACAACATAAATCTTAAGGCATTGATATAAATGTTTAATAAATTTTGAGATGGTATCAATTATGTTTATGCTTGGCCAGCTTAAACAACTGAATTTGAAAGCTAAGGAAATCCGACATACTCAATTAGTAATTAATAATATGGAGGTTATTAAATATGTACCAAAGTCCGAAAGGCATAAACAAAATTATTCACTTGCATGTTCTATGAATGTGTAGTAAAAAGGGAAGGCTCATCTAGGACTAGGCCTGTTGTTCATATATCCTCCATTCTAAATTAAAAATTGTAATGAATCAACATGGAGAAGGGAAGTGTTATAAATTTATATATTACGGAGCAATGGAACACATAAAATATTGCAGAAATATAAACACAGAAAACACATAAAACAAGAGAGACACAGATATACGTGGTTCACACAGTTTTGGCTACGTCCACCTTGAATAGCCAGTCCTTCCTTTCTATTATCCAGCAAAATGAAGAGACACAACCTACAACAGATCCGTTGTAATATCGTTTGTTTTCTCTCATAGTCTCACCTCTCTGTTTCTCACTCACAAAATACACATATATTACACAGGCTCAATACAATGCCCTCATACAAAGAGAGGGGATACCTTCTAGGGAAAAAAACCTTAAACTAAACATAAGTTGTACCATTAGAGCATCTGCCTAATGAATGGCCAAGATTGACTAGAAATTACTATACTTTTACAAGGCAATTTTACATTTGTTTTTAGCTTCGGGGGCGCTACCCCTGAGCCCCCACCGGGGCACCGCTAGCCCTCAGACCCCCCAGCCGGGGGGGATCGGCCCCCCTAGACCCCCGCGAGGGGGCCAAGTCCCCCCTACACCCCCCTGCATGGAGCGGTATACAAACTTCCTCGGGTATACATCCAACTGAAATAAAGACCTCTAAATAATCATGCTCCACACATAACAATCTCCCACTTCGAGAATGATTGTAGCAACTCCTCTGCTGCTTCATTTGCTGGACAATGACTCCTCTTTGCACCTGGTTGTTTCTCATATTCATCATCATCCTTGAAGACCAATTGAAAATGAGCATGTGCTCAGTTTCTCCCCGGTTACAACCTTTGTGAGCATGTCTGCAGGGTTCTGGCTAGTGTGTATCTTTTCCAGCTTCAACTCTCCATCTTCCAACACTGATCATATGAAATGGTACTTGAGCTGTATGTATTTAGTCCTGGAATGAAATGCTAAGTACTTTGCAAGATGAATGGCACTTTGGATAGCAGTGTATAACATGCCCATATCATGCTCCTTACCTAATTCACCCATAAACCTCTGTAAACAAATCATTTCTTTACTAGCTCTGTAGCAACAACATGCTCTACTTCTATTCTTGAAATTGCAACAAAACATTGGATTTTTGAAACCCAAGTGACAGTTGTTCCACCAATAGTAAATACATATCCTGTAGTGCTCCTCCTGTTATCTCTGTCACCTACCATATCTGCATCAACATATCCCTGTAGAGAAATATTTGAACCACCAAAGCATAATGCTTGATTTGTGGTACCTTTAAAATATCTGAGAATCCATTTCACTGCCATCCAATGTTCCTTTCCCGGATTGTTCATGTCCCTGCTTACAACTCCCACTTCATGTGCAATATCTGGCCTTGTGCAGACCATTGCATACATTAAGCTTCCAACTGTTGATGCATATGGAACTTCAGACCTATAATCCATGTCTTCTTAGGTCTTTGGGCACATTTCCTTACTAAGTTTGAAATGGCTAGCAAAAGGTGTACTAACTAGTTTTGCATTGTGCATGTTAAATCTTTTCAACACCTTTTGTATGTACTCATTTTGAGTCAATGTTAATTTATGATTTTTCCTATCTCTAGTTATTCTCATACCAAGGATTTGTTTTGAAACTCCCAAAGCCTTCATTGCAAATGAATTTGCCAATTTTCTTTTGAGCACATTTATTTCCTACATGTTAGACCCTACAACAAGCATGTCATCTACATACAATAACAATATAATATATCTACCATAATTTTGTTTTTTCAAATAAACACAATGATCAAAGTGACATCTAGTATAACCTTGTTCAGACATAAACTTGTCAAATTTTAGATACCACTGCCTTGGAGATTGTTTTAAGCCATAAATCCCTTCTTCAACATGCACACTAGTTTCTCCTTCCCTTTCACTTCATATCCTTGTGGCTGCTGCATATATATCTCTTCCTCCAAATCACCATGGATAAAGGCTATCTTTACATCTAACTGAGCAAGATGCAAATCTCCAACTGCTACTAGACTCATAATAGTTCTGATTGAAGTCATTTTAACAACAAGAATTTTTCTTTTCATCAAAATCAATGCCTTTCTTCTGTGCAAACCCCTTCACCACAAGTCTAGCTTTGTACCTCTGTTTTCGTCCATCTTCTTCCTTCAGCGTGTAAATCCATTTATTCTTGAATGTAGTTTTTCCTGCAGGGAACCTGACTAAGTCCCAAGTCTAGTTATGCATTAAGGAGTCCATCTCTTCTTCTACGGCTACCTCCCACTTCTTCCTGCTTTCAACATGCATTAATTCTTCATAACATTCGGGTTCACCAGAATCAGTCAACAATAAATAATATAATGAAGGAGAGTATCGCTCAGGGGGTCTGCTTATCCTAGTAGATCTTATAACACCACTCTCAAGTGTTTGGGGTGCATGTTGATATTGTGGTGGTTATTTTTGTTGTGGTTGTTGATTATTATTATTTTCAAGCACCTTTACTTTTTCAGTGATCTCATCAAGAACTGCGTATTCATTGTTTTCTTTTTCCTATTTCTTCTCCTGCAACTAATTCTTATACAAGACCTTTTCATTGAATATTACATCTCTGCTCCTAATGATTTGGTGATTTTCATAATCATATAAGCGATAACCAAAATCATTAACACCATATCCAATAAAGTTACATTTCTTTGACATTGTCTCAAGCTTTGTTCTATTTTCTTTATCAATATGGACAAAGGCCTCACAACCAAAAGGCTTTAAAAAAGAGTAGTTTACCTTTTTACCTATCCATGCTTCCTCTGGAACACCACCATCCAAGGAATTTGAGGGCCCTCTATTTATTAGATAAACATCAATATCTACAACATCTGCCCAAAAATGTAAAGGCAATCTTGCATGCAATCTCATGCACCTTGCACACTCCATGATTGTTCTGTTCATCCTTTCTGACACACCATTTTCTTGTGGTGTTCTAGAAACTGTCTTCTCTCTGCGAATTCAATGCTCTGAAAAATACCTATCAAACTATTTGCTGCAATATTCACCTCCATTGTCTGATCTAAGACACTTCAATTTCTTTCTTGTCTCAATCTCAACCAAAACTTTCCATTTCTTGAAAATATCAAATACATCAGCTTTGTTCTTAATACAATAAATCCAAGTTTTTCTAGTTGCATCATCAATAAAAGTAACATAATAACGAGAGCCACCGAGAGATGATACCTGAGAAGGTCCCATACATCTGCATGCACAAGATATATTTTTCGCTCTTCTTTTCTTTCCCAACTCTAGGAAATCTGACTCTCTTTTGTTTTCCATAAATACAATTCTCACAGAATTCCAAATCAACATTCTTCAAACCCGATAACAAATTCCCTGAGTGAAGAATGTTCATCCCCTTTTCACTCATGTGTCCAAGCCTATGATGCCATAATACTGCATCTGCTCCTTTAGAAGTTAAAGCATTAACAGATTTAGAAATACCATTGCATAAATACAATGTACCAACCTTTTCACCTTTAGCTATTACCAGAGCTCCTTTGGTGACCTTCAAATATTTATCTGTGAAAGTTGTCACACAACCTTCATCGCCTAACTGCCCTGTTGAAGTCATATTTTTTTTTAGATCTGGAACATGCCTTACCTCCTTTAGTAGCCATTGGTTTCCATTCTGTTGTTTTACAATAACCTTAAACATTCCAACAATTTTAGAGGGTTTATCATCACCCAAACGAACTTGTCCAAAATCTCCTTGAACATAGTCATGAAAGTATTTCTATCAGTTGGGAATGAATGAGGATCCTGAATCTACCACCCAGGAACCAGTAATATTTTCAAAAGAAAGAATCAAAGCATCTTGTAACACCTCACCTGTCACATTTTCTTCATGATTGTTTTCTTGTTGTGCATATCCTTCTTTTCCCTTCGAGATCTACAATCTTTCTTTAGGTGTCCTTTATTTCTGAATTTCCAGCACATTATCCCCAATCTAGACTTGGATTTTCCTTTCCATGATTTACTGTGATATCCTAAGCTCTTTCCTCTTTCCATTTTTCTTCCCCTAGACTCTTTACTCAAAGCATTACCCGATGTCTCACCGAAGCTTTTCCATCTCATTTCCTCGCTAAGGATAGCACTAACAACATCATCAAACTTTAAAGTACTAGATCCAGACACAGAGTTACTAATGGCCATTACTAAACCATTCCAAATTTCTAGTAATGAGCACAAGAATAACAACGCTCTAACTTCATCATCAATTTTTACCCCTACAGAGCATAACTAACTTGTAATAGTATTAAAATCATTTAAATGGCCTACAATGGATCCACCTTCCGACATCTTCATATTAAATAACTGTTTCATAAGAAATACCTTGTTTGAGGCCAAGGGTTTTTCATATAGTTTCTCCAATGCCTTAATCAAACCCTCTATTGTTGTTTCCTTCGAAATGTTCAAGGTGACCGACACTACGAGCCACAACCGTACTGTTCCGAGTGCCTTTCTATCGAGAAGGTTCCATACTTCATCTGTCATACCCGTTGACATCTGTTGACACCTAATCCTCAGCGATTGGGAGAATTTGAATGTGAACACTCATCAAGAAGATGAACTGAGTGGTCACATTCATGTATATAACAAATAGCTACCTAATGGAATAAACAAATCAGTTTTTCTGGAGTTACTCCTGGCCTGACATGGTATCAGAGCACAGGTCCCAGGTTCCTTTTTTAGTGTGCCTTGTAACTCCTCTGTCCTCTGCCCACTGCCTTCTGCTCTCTGTCCACTGCTTTCTGCCTGACATGGTGAACGTTTGATGAGGCTGCTTATTAAACGCTGCCTTCTGACATTGAAACCCTTGGTTTTTTTGAAACGCTGTTGTATCTGCGTTTTTTTCGTGAATGCATCTTACGCGTGACATTCCTTATTTTTATTGTGCGTTTGAATTTGGAATTGATGCGTTGAATGCATTACTCCTGTGCTTGGTGCATTGGAATTTTTTATGGTCGTAACAATTGATAACAGTTGGATTGACCGTGAGTCTCGTATGCACGATGGTCTGCTATGCGTTGGTGTGCTATGCGTATCAGAGCACAGACCCAAAATGAGTTTGCTTCTAATATAACTCCTACCACTCTCTACTATATATATTGTCCCTTTGGTCATTTTAATAATCACTACTACATACTTGTCCTCTGTCCTGACATTATTCTCTGAATAATATCTGTGTTGAATTTCATATTTGTCTCTGCATTGAAACATGTTGAAGTTGGTGCGTTGAACAACCTTCAAACTTTGTTGGTGAGCTGCTTATGGTTGTTCTTGAGGAAGCTTTGAAAAATATATTAACGAATAAAGATTGTGCATTGGTACGGTCGATTATAAAGAGTTTCATGGTATCCCTCGAAAAAAAAAAGATCGGGCCTCGTTGAAACACCTCCAAATCTCAGGCTCTCCTCGTGTAGCCTCGATTTCGCCATTATTGTCCAGCAAATTCCGCGGTGACCATTCTTGCAGGTTTCAATGAGGTAATATTTTAGAGATTTTGCCAACAAGAATTTTTGTTTAGAAATATTTTTATATGCTTTATATGGTACATTGAAGAGGCAGCAAAGCTACATACAAGATTTTGATGCTTCTGAGTCGACAAAGGGTTAATGCACAAGCTTGGTGCTGCGGTGATTACATAATCATTCAATATATTTTTAGTAATTTACACTTGTCTAGCTTGATAAGTTTTGTTTCAAAGCGTTGTTTTGTCAAGTGCCAAAGGCTGTTTTTTTTTCACTCTCATTCAAATCATTTGAATGGTGGATAGTTTCTGGTAATGTTATCTTGCTGTGTCCTAAAGTTAGAGCATTAAAATGATTGAACTGATATGTATATAATATTGATATCAAACATTGTAAGGATTTGAAGAAACATAGTGCATAAAGTATTTTTATCAGCAGAAGTAATATTTTACAGAATGCATTCAATCATCTCTATGGTGGGAATAGTTCTCAGTGGCAAGGAGAACTATCCTGATTGGTCCCGGATGATACAACACACCCTCATCTTCAATGAGTTGTGGAAAGGAGTGTGTGTCGGAGAAGGAAACAGTGACCCAAAAAATCCTACCTCAGACAAAGAGCTCGCCATTTGGGAAAGCAAGAACATCAAAGCATATCGCCTCTATGATGAAGAAAATAAAAATTTTGTTACATCTAGAGATGTAATTTTTCTTGAATCATCCAAATCTGACAATGTTGTTGAGCGGAAAATTGATCGCTTGGATAGATTCGCAAAAACGAAATCATTTCAAGAATTTGAAAATCAGATTCCACATCTTGAAGGGGGGATTCCTATACTAGATCAACATGTGGAATCTTCTTCTGAAGAATACTCTCCCCCGACTGAAACTCCATCAACGGATGATGCTTTAAGTGATGTAATTGATAGAATTGGGAGACTCAATCTTGATTCACTCCCAACTCAATCAACAGAGCAGCCTGGACCATCCCAAAAAGGTCCCGCAAAGTGGCTGACAAAGACACTTGAAATTGTTCATCCTGATGAAATTGGGAAAACAGGAACAAGAAATTCAAACCGACAAAATGGAGGTGATGTAGATGACTCTAATTCACCTGTTGATATGGATGTTTCTTATGATTGTGAATTGAACTTGTCAGATTTTGAACCAACTTCCTTTAAAGAAGCTACTTCTCGTGATGAATGGAAAGAAGCAATGCAAAAGGAGTATGATGCCCTCATAAAGAACGACACTTGGAAGATGGTTGATCCTCCATTTGGAACCAAACCAATTGGCTGCAAGTGGGTCTACAAGAACAAGTACAAAGCTGATGGCTCACCTGACAAAGACAAAGCTAGGCTTGTGGCAAAATGTTTTGCACAGAAGGAAGAGGTCGATTATGAGGAAACTTTTGCCCCCACAGCAAAATGGGCCACCATCCGGACACTCTTTGCACTAGCAGCTCAGAACGGTTGGAAAGTCCATCAAATGGATGTAAAAACTGCCTTCTTGAATGGAGATCTAAAAGAAAATGTTCTTATGTCCCAG
>APFE031101908.1:0-24937 GCA_000404065.3 Pinus taeda
CCCTTCCAATACCACTTACTACCTGAAGCCCGCCCGAAATACCGTTTACCATGGAACTCAAAAGGTTCACTGTTTTATTCATAAATCCGTCGGGTCAGTTTCCTAATGAGGTTTAGAAATAAATAGCATTTAACCTCATTGATCACATTTTCTACTTTTAACCCTATTCCAAGCCCTGATGCCGTGAGCCAATCTCCAAATGCCACCTCATCTTCTGCACTGACATCACTAGAAACCTGTGACTCTATCCCGGGTTGCCACATGTCCTGCTGACATAGCCATTGATTCTCTGGCCCGAAGTTTGACTTGGTTCTATTCTCAGATTTACATGCGATTCAATCTCATCCATTGATCTCGTAGATCCAATGACTCTGGGGAATTAAGGCTACGCTTCTTCACTCCTCACTGCATTAAGGCTGCCTCCATCCATTCCACACCATTTGATTTGCCTAGCTCAAAACAGAGTCTCAACACAACAATGACATTAACACAGGGATTCACTCAAAATCCTTGAGTCTAAAAGAGTACCAGCCTCTCCCTCTTTGTGCCTCTGTCCCTTTTTTCGCATCTATCTATTTTCTGTGTTTAATCGTCATTTTTAACACCGTTTCATTACCCTCGTGGAAACTGTAACAGTTTACCAACAAAGGGACTGGTGGGTGCGGGTGGACCCGACCGTCGGCCTTCCTCTGACACGAATCCCGAAACGGATGGATCGGATGGCTGTCATGCCTCATCCACCAATGCCCTTTGACATTCCGCACCATTTGATCTGCCTTCATCTGATGGTTCACATCCAACTCGATCATCAAACAACTTGCTCAATCTCCACTGTCTGATCCGTGATCGCTAATCCAACGGCTGACGACCATTTTGGGTGGCCCACTTGCACAGAGATTACTCGCCTAAAAAAACGGTTTTCTCTCTCCTGCAGCGTGCTACGTGTCGGATGGTGTATGGAATCGAAGGCAACCCTTCCAATACCACTTACTTCCTGAAGCCCGCCCGAAATACCATTTACCACAGAACTCAAAAGGTTCACTGTTTTATTTATAAATCCATCGGGTTCGTTGCCTAATGAGGTTTAGCGGTAAATAGCATTTAACCTCATTAATCACATTTTCTACTTTTAACCCTGTTCCACATCTTTGATGCCGTGAGCCAATCTCCAAATGCCACCTCATCTATTGCGCTGACATCACTAGAAACCTGTGACTCTATCCCAGGTTGTCACATGTCCTGCTAACATAGCCATTGATTCTCTGGCCCGAAGTTTGACTTGGTTCTATTCTTGGATTTACATGCGATTCGATCTCGTCCATTGATCTCGTAGAACCAACGACTCTGGGGCATTAAGGCTGTGCTTCTTCGCTCCTCATTGCATTTGGGTTTTCTGCCATTCTGTCATTGTATCTCCGCCATACTCTGTTTGCTTTTTTTTTAACATATTTGAAGACTTAGACTTAGAGGGTTTAAGATCCATTTTGGATCACGCCTTCCCACCGAAAAGGTTTTGGACCACCAAAAGTTGGTTTTAGGCATCGAACAAGTGAGGATACAGTTCCTTCACTTGTCCAATTTCTATCCATCTTGCTTTGCTTGGATTTGAACGTTTGAGCCCTACTCTCAGGTACTCAGTATCCCCTCAACGCGAAGTTCTTACCCTCCTGTCCAGAAATGTATCCTTCTGTAACTCATTAAGATACTCAGGAAACAGATCCTCAATAGAAGGCAACTGACTTTCCTGTTCAGGATCTTCAATCAATGAAGGTTCATACAATCTCAAGTTTTCAACATTAACGACTAAATAGATCTGCATATAAGCTGGAAAATCAAGGTGAAAAGCATTTTCACCAATTTTATCAAGTATCTTGAAAGGTCCATACCTTATTGGTTTTAGCTTCTTACCTTCACCCTGCATTCTTTCTTTGCTGATGTACAACCAGACTTGAGCACCAACTTGAAAATTATGCTCAACTCGATGCTTGTCATGTCTTGCCTTGTACTTGGCTTGACTTCTTTCCAATTGTTCTTGTACTGCCTAGTGAATTTCTTGGATTTGTTCAATGAACTTGGTTGCTTTGTCCACGTCAATGTGTCCATCAATTGCTATGTCTTTACCAAAGACAAAATCCAAGGGAGACTTTGGTATAAAACCAAAACAAGTCTCAAAAGGAGATCTCTTAGTAGATGAGTGTTTGGCACGGTTGTAAGCATGCTGCACATAACACAAATGCTCATCCCAAAGCTTGGGATGCTTGCTGCAATAGCCTCTGAGCAATTGGATTACTGTCCTGTTGACCACTTCTGTCTAACCATCTGTTTGTGGATGAAATGTTGTGCTTTTCTTCAACCTGGTGTCCATCAACTCCCATATATTTGACCAAAACTTCCCAACAAATCGAGAATCTCGATCAAACACAATAGAAGTGGGTAACCCAAAATGAACCCATACATTCTGAAAGAACAACTTTGTTGTTTGTTTAGTTGTAACCTGCTTGTTACATGGTATCAAAATACACATTTTACTGAACCTATCCACAACAACATACAAATAATCATGACCTTTCCTATATTTTGACAATCCCCAACAAAATCCATGGAAACACTTTCCCAAGGACGAGAAGGAATTGGAAGTGGAGTGTACAAGCCTAATTTCCTATTATTGGGCTTGCTTGTAGCACACATAGTACACCCTTTGATATATCTAGAAACTGTCTCATGCATTCTTGGCCAATAACTGAACCTTTGCAATTGTGCATCTATTTTACTTACACCAAAATGACCTGATATGAGAGAAGTATGCGCTTCTCAAATTATGTGAACTCTTTCAGTTTGTGGAATGCATAACCTTACCAAATGATATAAGAGTTGGTCCTTTACATAATAATCCAATTCTTCTACTTGCTTGCCATGACTTAAAGTTGCATATACATCTTTACAATCTACATCTTGAGCATATTGTTCAATGTAACTTTGATGCATTACTGAGTTATGCTTAAGTATAGTAGATGCATTTATGATTGGTCTTGATAACATGTCTGCAACCTTATTGTGTATGCCCTTCTTATAGCTGAAGACAAGATGAAATTTCTATAGAAACCCATCCACCTATAATGTCTTGATTGCTGCAATTTAGTTCGCGAGTGCAAATATTGAAGTGGTTGATGATCTGTATGTATGATTGTTTCTTTACCCATTAGGTAATGTTTCCACTTTTTCACACTTTGTACTAATGCATACAATTCTTTATCATATGTGGGATAATTAACTACTGCAGAAGAAAATTTCTCAGAATGATAGCATATGGGTTTTCCGTGTTGCATAAACACTGCTCCCATGGCATAGTCATTGGCATCTGTCTCAATCTCAAATGGATGTTGAATATTTGACAGTGCTAGTACTAGTGTTGCACTGATTTTTTCTTTTAAGGTGTCAAAGGCCTTCTGTTGTTTGCCTCCCCACTTAAACACCTGTTTCGATCCTGTTAAAGCATGTAATGGAGCTGCAATTAATGAGAAGTTAGCAATAAAGTTTCTCCAGTATTGTGCTGCCCCTAGGAAACTCCTAACCTCTGTAGCAGATTTGGGTTTATGCCAGTTCACAATGACTTCAACCTTAGAGGTATCTATCTTCAATTCACCACCCCCTACAATATAACCAAAATAATTTAAAGATGTTCTGCCAAATTCACATTTTGACAGTTTTACATAGAAATTTTCTCTTTTTAAATCATCTAAAGTATGCTTCACATGCTTTACATGGTCTTCCCATGTCTTACTAAAAACAAGAATGTCATCTAGATAAACAATTACAAAATCATCAATAAATGGTCTGAGTACATCATTTATGACTCTCATAAATGTAGCAGGACCATTAGTTAAGCCAAAAGGCATAACCAACCATTCATACAGTCCTTGCTTCGTCTTGAAAGTAGTCTTCCATGCATCTTGTTCTGCAACTCTGACTTGATGATAGCCACTTCATAAATCTAACTTAGAAAAGTAAACTGCTTCTTCCAATTGATTTAATAAATCATCAATACGAGGAAGAGGATAACGACTCTTGATCATTTTTTTATTTAGTGCTATATAATCAATGCACATTCTCCATGAACTATCTTTCTTTCTCACCAGCACGATTGGAGATCCACATGGTGATGTTCTTGGCCATATAAACCCTTTATCGAGCAACTCCTGTACCTGCTTCTTTATCTCTGCATTCTCTAAAGCTGACAACCCGTACATTCCAATGTTAGGTAATGGAGCATATTGCTTCAAATAAATATCATGTACTATTTCCCGCTTGGGTGGCAGACCTTTAGGTTCTTGAAATAGAACATCATATTCTTAAACAACTTTAACTAAATCAGCTTTCTGTTTAGAATCACAACCTTCAAATGCATCGGATTTATCAGAATCCTTTTCCTTCACAACCATTAGTAAAAACTTCTTACTTGAATTCACAATTCTTTTCATCTGTCCTGAGTTTATGAGAGAATAATTACCTTTGAGTTTATGAGCTCTTACAATGTATTCTATTCCATTTTTAGTGAGTTGATACTTATTCTCAACTCTATAGAAAATAGCTTTTCTATCATACAAGTATGGACTTCCCAAAACAATACCACATATATCCAATGGAACTATATCTAATTCAACCTCATCTACAAATGTTGATCCAATAGCAAACCTAAGTTTACTTTTTCTTGTTACTTGTAGCTTTGCTTTATCACACACCCAACCTAATGGATATGGCTTCTCATGAGGTTTTGTTTGTAATCCCAAATTCTTTACAATTGTTTCAGAAATCAAATTTAGTTGTGATCCACTATCAAATAAAGTATCAATCTTATTATTCTTAGAAATCACTCTAATACGAAAAAGCTCATTTCTTTCCCTCTCATTATTTTCATTATCAACAGATTGTGTAGAATTACTTGTGGATGCTTCAGAATCTTTACCTTTAATACCTATGGCTGTAAGTGTTGTTTCATCGCTTGAATCTGATCCCAAGTCCTGTTGAATAGAAGCAACATTCTTCTTCTCCTTTCCACCGAACTTCTTAGGTTTTCGTTCTGAATGCAAAAACCAGGAGTGTGCCTCAACGTGTCCTTGTTTCTTGCAATGAGTGCATGAAGGTTTATCCTTCTTTACAGTGTTTGCTTTCCTCTCCTTCCATTTCAGTTTCTTCTTTTCCTTTCTCTTGCTTACAGAATATTTATATGATTCCCCAAACTCTGGGTTTACATTCTTACCTCTAGCTTCTAGATGTGTGGCTTGAATTGATACATCATCTAAGCTAGTGGGATTAAACATGAGAATAGTATGCTTTAAATAGCTATAAAGACCACCTATATACTTCAATAAAGTCTCAGGTGAGTCTAATGATATACCTAGAGTTAAAGTTCTCTTTCTGAATTCCTGAGTTAACTTTGTACACTTTGACCCTTCAACTGACGAAGAGTTTGCCAACTCATCATTGCATGCTGCATGTAAGCTAAAGGATAGAATTGCTTTTTGATAGCAAAAACAAATTCATTCTAGGTAGAAATGATTTTACCACGTTTTTGCAAATCAACTTGTGTCTTGCCTTCCCACCATACTAGTGCAGTTCCCCCAAGTCAAAGGCTAGCCAGCTGAATCTTCTTCCTTTCTGAATCAATGTTTTGTACCCTGCAATATACATCAATTTGTCTTATCCAATTATCTAGCTTTTCTGCATTGAGTTCTCCATCATAAATTGGCAAATCAAACTTCACATCTAATTTGATTAAGGAAGTTTTCTTCTTCTTCTTAGAAGAGCTAGTGTTATGCGAAGAATATGATGAGGATGATGAATGTGATGATGGAGGAGATGGTGGAGAAGGCATTTCTCCTTTCCCTTTGGCTTCTGGAGGGGCAACTAGAAAAGGTTCCTCTGCTCCTTTGTCTGGTTTGGGTGTTACAGTTATTTCACCTCGACCCTTCTTAAACTTCAGATAAATCTCTTCAACCATGGCTTGGAGTGTCTTAAAACTTTCTATAAATTGAGATTCTGATCCTAATGGAGCTTCTTCTGCCATCCTCCTCTGAGAATAGACTATTCCAGTCTCTAGATTAGCCTCAACAAGTTCTCCTTCTCCTAGTCTGAGCTTTAATCTAGTTAGCATTCAAAATCCAGCACAAGCTTGTCTAACCTTAATAAAACCAAAACCAAATGCTCTAATACCACTTGATCTGAAATGGATACTAAATCAAGAAGAAAAGGTATTACAGACTCATGTGCAGGAATGCCTATATTATTTAGTGCAATAGATCGAAAATATTGCAAATAATACATACATTTAACAATTGGAAAACATAACAATTCAACACAACAAATAATCAAGGAGTTCACAAAAATTCCTGGCTACGTCTCCTGGTACAGCTTTCAGTGTCGACCTCTATATTATGTCTTCAAGAACAAATTTTACAAGAGTGAGCTCAAAAAAAAGTCTCAACACAATAGTGACATTAACATAGGAATTCACTTGAAATCCTCAGTTCTAAAAGAGTACTAGCCTCTCCCTCTTTGTGCCTCTATCCCTCTGTTCATATCTATCCCTTTTTCTATGTTTAATCATCATTTTTAACATCGTTTCGCTACCCTCGTGGAAACTGTAATGGTTTACCAACAAAGGGACCGATGGGCGCAGGTGGACCGGACCGTCGGCCTTCCTCTGCCATGAATCCCGAAATGGATGGATCAGACGGCTATCATGCCTCATCCGTCTATGCCCTTTGACATTCCACACCATTTGATTTGCCTCCATCTGACAGTTTGCATCCAACCTGATCATCAAACAGATCGCTCAATCTCCACCGTCTGATCCGTGATCGCTAATCCAACGGCTGATGGCCATTTTGGATGGCCCACTTGCACGGAGATTACCCTCCCGAAAAAGCGGTTTTCTCTCTCCTGCAACGTGCTATGTGTCAGCTGGTGTATGGAATCAGAGGCAACCCTTCCAATACCACTTACCGCCTGAAGCCCACCCGAAATACCATTTACCACAGAACTCAAAAGGTTCACTGTTTTATTCATAAATCCGTTGGGTCTGCTGCCTAATGAGGTTTAGTGGTAAACAATGTTTAACCTCATTAATCATGTTTTCTGCTTTTAACCCTGTTCCACATATTTGATGCTATGAGCCAATCTCTGACTGCCACCTCATCCACTATGCTGACATCACCAGAAACCTGTGACTCTATCTCGGGTTGCCACATGTCCTGCTGACGTAGCCATTGATTCCTTGGCCCGAAGTTTGACTTAGTTATGTTCTCGGATTTACATGCAATTCAGTCTTGTCCATTAATCCCATAGATCCAAATACTCTAGGGCATTAAGGTTGCGCTTCTTCATTCCTCACTGCATTCGGGTTTTCCACCATTCGGTCATTGTTTCTCTGCCATACTCTGTTTGTGTTTTTTTTAACATATTTGAAGTCTTAGACTTAGAGGGTTTAAGATCCATTTTGGATCATGGTTAAAAAAGAAAAGAGCAGTCGTTTCGCCCCTGTTTTTCAATGTTGGCATCCCCTCAGCCCATTTGGTAAAATAGTCAATGGCGACTATAATATACCCATGCCCTTCGGCCGAGGTGGGGTTACATGTCAATTGGTGAATGCAGATTTGGGTTTTCCGCACAAGCCCAAAAAATTAATTGCTATGCTTGTTCAATGGGGCTTAATGGCACAACCTTATTATCAACTTCAAAACTGTCGGTAATCCTCCTTAAATCAGATGAGGTGGAGGAAATCATGTTGCAGGTCTTTACTCTTGCCACTTCCGCCAAATTAGATGGTGAAGTTAATGAAAAGTACCCATTAGGGAAGGATCTTTAAAGAGACCTACTCCAACTCTTTGAAGTGACAATGGGGGTCCATGTACCAACGAAATACTTCCCGTAGCCTACGAAATATTGGAAAAGAAGGCTAGCTGATCGATGACCATGATTCCACCCTTATGAGGGAATGCAATAGTACAAAAGTATGTGGAAACCACAGCAGCCATAGCATATACCCATGGCCTTCCTAGTGAAATGTTATAACTGAGGGGTTTGTCAACTAAATCAATTTCAACCGTAACTGTTTTTCCCCCTAGTTCGATTTGCAGGTTACTTAAAATCCCACAAGGAGTATATGTTATTCCATCAAAATCTTTTAACGTGGTTGGTGATCGTGACAATGGCGGTGAACCAAGTGTTTTCCAGCAATTCATTGACATAATGCAAGTGGATGCCCCCTCATCAATAATAGTTCGATGAACATTCTTATTGAGAGCTTTTACTTGAATCAGGAAAGCTAATTGTGTTGGTAACTGTGGTGTATATCCCGCATGGTTAAAAACCACAATATTGGAATCCGTAGGGTCTATTCCACCAATTGCTGACAGTAAAGCCTGTTTCTAGGAGGGACAGTTTTGTAACACCTAGAGAGTTGACATAGCAGAAGGTGATTGATCAAGATCTTCCACTATGTTATAGTTCTCAGCTACTCGAGCTTGAGGGTTAAATATCGATTTATGCACAACTCCCTTTGGTGTCTTTATTGTCAATTATGGTGCAATAGGTAGTGGAATATTTTCAGATGAAGTCGAGGTCGAGGAATTAGGTTGATCAGTGGCCTGATTATTCGACGATGACGGTGGATTTCCATAGCCTTTATTTCTTGTTGACAACAAAACTTCGTTTGGTGGCTTTGTGATGGATAACATGAGTACTTGGGATGTGGAAGCATGGTTTGTTGCAACCAAATGTTTTTCTGGATTTGGAAATGGATCGGTCAACACTGCGGATGTGTTTGAAGTCTTCAAAATTTTTGAGACTTCTGAGCGGTGTGGACAATCTCTAGTAAAATTCTCATCATTACATATTAAGCATGGATAATGAGGTTTCCTTGCTGAAGTAGAGGAATCAGATGATTTCTCTTGAGGGGAATTATCTGGCTTCTTCTTATTTTTCCCCTTTTTCTTACTTCCTAATTTCTTTTGATATTTTCCTTTGTCAGATGGCACGACATTAACTTCAGAAGCAAGAGGGTTTTCTAATGCATTGGTAGTTTGATTGGTCATGGCAAGAGTTTGACCAGATGGTCTTCCTGCCATTTGTGTGCTTGAGGAACCAATCACACCGTCTCTAGCATGAGAGTCCCTACTCGATTGTGGAGGTGGAAGAATAGTGAAAACTAGTCGAGGTGCATTGAGAATTTTTTCATAGAGCCTGCCCGATTGTATGTAAATCAAATCCAAATATTGGGCACGAGCAATTACTTGCTCTTCTGTGACAACTCCTCATTTTTCCACATCCTCGGTGATTGATGGAAACAAGGATTTGATGAACCACTCAGCCAAAAGCTAATCAGGAACATGTCTTAACCATTCAACGATGACGTCGCCACTCATGAATATGATCTGATATATGAGTAGCCATAGTCTATTTAAAGTTGGTTAGGAGTTCCGTTGTAGCTTCATATCTGATGGGTAACTGGAAGTGGGTCAGAAATGTGGTGGCTAAAGTTGTGAAATTGTCAAACGAAGCTCGTGGTAACTCAATGTACCACTTTGCAGCTGGACCAGTGAGCATTCTTTGGAAAAGATGGAGTCTAACCGAATCATCATTTAAGGATTTGGATGAACACCATAAATGAAAGGTCATGACATGATTTGATGGGTCTTCTCCAGGATTTCCATTAAATTTTGGAATGTCAGAGGGTAATTTATGTGGAATTACCAGCCACCAAGGTGCATATAAAATTGGATCATTAGTGAGCCAATTTAAATCTAGTAATTCTAAAATTGCTACAAATGGAAACTGTCGATTCAAGTTAGGTTGAGCATACCCAGGATATGATGAAATTTCCTGAGCAATAGGTCTTTGGATACCAACAAGGGGCATCTGCATTTGGTAACCTTGATAAGGTTGTTGTTGAACAAATCTGATGTAATGTGGTTGTTGATAACCAGGTTGAAATTGCGGTTGTCCATAACCTGCAAAGGCTTGCTGTCTAGGACCTTGGTAAGCTTGATATTAACCAAACCTAGGTTGAACCTATTGAGCAAATCCTACTTGGGGTTGGAATTGCTGGAATTGAGGTTGTTGAAATTGGGGTTGCCACCATCATTGAATCAACTACTGTTGTTGTTGATACAATTGTTGTTCATTTAAAAGTTGTTGTTGCCCAACAATGAAAGGTTGGATAGGTTGTGAATACACCATACCAGTGTAAGCTTGGGTTATTTCAAATAAAGGCATACTAATCGGAGGTTGCTGAATCTTGAGCACAAGTGGTTGTTGTATCATAACCTGAGAACCTTGAACTTCTTGACCCAAAACTTGTGGTTGTGAGATAGAAGGATCAGTTTGTACTAGTTGAGATACAACAGTTTGAACTTGTGACCGCGGTATAGTGGTAACAACAGTTGTAGTAGGAATAGTTGACACAGCTTGCATTGGTTGTGTTGGATACACAAGCCTTGGTTGAACTAGCATTGTTGGTTTCCATTAACAAACTCGAGTTCCAGGTTGACCTGAATATTGCGGGATACTACCATACGACAATCCTCCATAAGGAGGATAAGGTGAATAATCATATTGCTCTCCATATGGTGGCAATCCAATGTTTAATGGATACATAGGTCATTTTTTACTAGATTGCCCAGTTTGATATTGATATGCAGGATCAAATTGTTGAGTTACCATTAGAGATGAACCAAGGAAAATTCTGGTTGAGGACATGGGTGATGACCATGGTGTAGAAGCAACCCCTGAGTGGGTTCCTGATAAATATTGGTAACCAATCAGGATGGACGATTCACCATATAGGTGCGACTCAGGTGTAGTGGAAAACATCGAAGAAGTTACGATAGAAGATTCTGTTGCAGTTGCATTAGATGATACAATTTGAGATGTTAACGGTTGTTCAGCCATGGTTAATTGACCCAAAAGTTGTCCTAAAGAATCAATGGGTACTTGAAAAGAAGCAGGATAAAATGGAGCAGTAAAATGAGGAATATGCGGGTAAAGATAAAGCCCAGCTCCAAAATGGATTGGGGTTCCAGGTGTAGAATCTTCTTCCAATTCTTCCTCAATAGTAATGAAACCTGGTGGAAGAACTTCACCGTCTGGTCTGTAGAAGACTTTTGTTGTTGATAAAGTGGAAGTTTCAGTAGTTACTGATGTCTGAGGGGTAACCGGTAAAGTAACAATATCTTAATGTTCAAGTTCAAAGTCTAGATGTTTAGGTAAATGAACAATAGTTTCAGAGAGAGGTTCCTAAACAATTTCAGGTTCAGATGTAATTTCTGTTTGAACTTTGATAGGTTCTATATTAACTTCTGTTTGAACTAATTGAAATTCAGAAATAATTTCTTGTTGAGCAACTCCAAGTTGAGGATCAACTTGTTGTTGAACAACTTCGGTTACTATGTCACTAGGATCAATGCTAATGTCCTCGGGTAATTGTGAAACTTCTTCTTTAGAAATAGATGTACCAGAAATGGTGGGAGTAACTGGAGTCTCAGTACCTACAGAAATAGATGATTCAGGTAATTCAGATGAAGAACTAGGAGTTCTTAATGTACTTGACCCAGTTATATGAGACAGCTTTGACCAAATGGGTGTAGCTTCGGGTGGAAAATGCGGTTTACTCATAGTTCTTTGCAAACGACGAGGTAAGGATTGATGTTCCTCCATGATTTATGATTAATTTTATTATCAAAAAATAAATAAAGAAAAAGGGGTAAACTAGGTAAAAGGGTTTACCAAGAAACTGTGAACTGCAGAATACCTCCTGGCGAACCAAGAAGTATCGGCAGGCAATCTCCCTAAATGTTGTGTTCAGTGTATCGCAGTGTACAAGGCGGCCAAATCAGTTACTTAAGGATGGATAGCAACCTAGAGTTGTGTTGAGTTACGAAATGGGTATGTATTTACTATTAATTTCATCATCTTTTTCCTTGATTCTTATCTTTTCCATATCTTAATGCACTAATATATTGGGAATTATCATGAGAAATGGATGAATTATTTGCAGTTACGATTTAGCTAAAATTTACCCTTCTTTATGCAGGGGAGCGACAAAAGGAACAATTATTGTTCCCTAACGATGGAACAACAAAAACTGACAAACAAAGGAAGGAACAAGTCGGTTGTGGACAAGGCTGAGGGTGAATCAGGAGGATCAACACGAAAAAGGAAACTTGTCTGAAGTTAGTAATCAGTTGTGAATTCCTCAGGATCGGGAGATCCTAAGGGATTGCATTTATCTTTTACCCTTTCTGATTATAAAAGGAGACGATTGTAAGAAGAAAGGGGGGAATATTTATTATTCTTCAAATTGTAATTTTAATTACAGACTCTGACTGTTGAAGAGAACACGACTATATTGTAATGCTACTTAAGTTCAATGATTAATATATAATTGAAGTTGTTGTTCCCTTGCATTATCTGAAGTAGCTCAGTAGTGTTTGCTTGCGGCTAAGGGCCTGACCTCTAGTAGATTGAACTGCTTTCTTGTGTTATATTTCTTATTCTCATAGAGTTTGGTTGGTTTGATAATTTTCTTGTTTCTGTGAGTTTACTTTATTCGCTGTTTATTGCTTCCTTGTATTGAAGTAGTGTATGTTCTTTATATACTTTACAGTGCTGTCAATTGATTCGAGTTATGTTTATTATAGAGTAAATTATCTAGATAGTGAATCACATTGATGTAATCAACTGTAAAGAGTTTTATTATCGCTATTGGACTCTTAGATTGATAGCATTGGTACTTGGATTGTTTACTAGAGATTGAGTTTGATTTAGATTAAATCAGTTAAGAAGAGATGAGTTATTGCTACTATATTCTCAGCTGATGCTATTGTTACTTGAATTGCTGTAAGATTTTATTCCAGTAGAGGATTGAGTCTTGAAGTTTAGATGTTATATTTCCTTTCATGATTGCAATTTGAGTTTATTAGATGCATCCATTTACTATTGTATCAAAAGCCTATACTACAATTTAAGAAACATTACTCTTTGAATTTATAGCAGCTACATACTGTGTACACTCTTGAAATAAGAGGACTTGCCTGGCTTGACGATTAATGTGGGGTACTTAGGAGTTTTAAAAGGCACCTTTTATCAGCCAACATTTTGGTGCCATTGCCGGGGAGAGTGTAGCCATTTTACAAAGAGTGATGTATATCTGATAATTTCTGTTAAGGAAGAATTGGGTATTGAAAATGGAAGGTAAGAACCTACATAACGAGCAAGTAAAGTGCTTGCTCCTCCGCCCGATTTTCAGCACAATTACAGAAGAGTGAAGTAGTTGTTTGATGTTTATCTATTGAGAGAGAACTGAGTATTAAAAATGGAAGGTAAGAACTTGCGTAAGGAGTAAGTAAAATGCTTGCTCCCCCATCTGCTTTCCAGCAGAATTGCTAGGAACTTAAGGTAGGAATAAACATTTGAATTTTTGCATGAATGACTAAGAATAAAAGACCAGAAAACAATACAATTCCACATCCCAAACCTGAAAAATCTAAGGGATCGGTGACCCTTGGACGATCAACTTTTATCGACGTCATCTTAAGAAAAGCTGAATCTCAGCCATCAGTAAGACCAAGAACCATTTTTTCCAGACAACCTACTGTCTCCCTTCGGGCCACAGGTTCACCATCTGTATCCTATGCTGAGGTCCACAGTAAAACGGAAGGGATTGAGCAGAGTTTTCAAGATATTGAAAATTCGTGCCCAATTCCCTCACAAGAAGGGAATTCTTGTAATATTCGTGAAGGAGGAGGAGAAACAGGGGAAACAGAGTAACCAAGATCCCCTCAGGTAGTAATAAAACAAAGGACATCCAGTGTTCCAGATCAAGGGAGTGATGTTAGGATCATTCCCACCTCTTCTTGACAACCTAGGGATAACTCTCCAACTCCAGAAATCCTGGAAGGGTACTGGCATATCTTTGACCAAATGGCCAATAATCCACAAGCACTCCAGACTTCTACATTACAGTATCCTATTTTTGACACAATTGTCAACGCCCCCATGAAAGCTATCTCTCTACAAAATATTCCCACCTTTCATGGACTTGCTTCAGAAGATCCAGATGCATTTCTATTTGAATTTGATGTATTATGTCGGGGTTATGATTACACCACCGAACCCCAGAAACTAAAGTTGTTTCCCTCTACATTAAAGGGAGAAGCCCTGTGTTGGTTTATGGGACTAGGTGGGGGTACCATAAATGATTGGGATCAAATGAAAACTGCTTTCCTGAAAAAATATCAGGATTATTGTAGATCTAGAGAACTAAAAGATGAGATATTCCAAATGGTAGCAAGACCTAGTGGAACTTTGGAAGAGTATGTGGAGCATTTCCAATATAACCTCCAAAGGTCTCCCTACGAAAATCTACCTCTGCCTGATAATGTGCTAAAAACCACGATGATTAAGAGAATGAAAGACCAGTGGATAAAGACATTAAATATTATGGGTAAAGGTGATATTTATCAAGAAGACTATGCTAACATTATTGATTTTGTGTATCAGATGCTCGAGGGGTAGTACAATACTGAAACCAGCAGAACGCGATATGATCACCAGGGACAGCAAAATCTCTGGAAGAAGCATTACTCACACTAAAATCAACAACCTTCTGGAGGATTTCAAAACATATATCCTGGGAACTTTGACAACACAATTAGACATCATGCAAGCCAAGCAAAAGCAGGTCGAAGCAGAACAGAACCTCGTGATCTTTTTCCCTCGATGTAGGAAGAAGCATAGTCATAAAGAATTCCCACTGGATATGGTATAGACCTGTGCCATATGCACTAAAGATCATGCCACAGAAAGCTTCCCATCACTCCTAGGATTAAAAGTGGTCTTCAAGGAGGTAGGGGAAGAAACAGAACCAGTCTACCTATTAAATTAGCGTCACCAATGGAAAACACGACAAACAGGTATGCCTAACGACCCATCTTCACTTTTTCAACCGTCACAATATAATTCTCAACAATACACAGGAGCTACATGGCAGAAACAACCACCTTTTCCTAATTGGTCACAACAACCATTCCCTACGCCACCTTGGTCCAATCAATCAAATCATAACAATAGTTGGCCAAATTCCTCTTATTTCCCACCATTCTGGTAGAACAATGCATATCCATCTCAATGGCCATCCTCCACTTCACAAAACTAGAACTGGAAATCAAGCTGGCAAAGACCTACAAACCAACCAGCAGGAACAATTCCCCTGCCTCAACCTACACTACCAGCACCTTACACGTTGCAACAGAATCCTAAAACCAATTTGCGACCACAACTCCCAACCAAGCCCAACCCGAATCCCAATAATAGACCAGTCCAATCGGTACAAATTATTGAAGGGCTAGAGTCGGAAACTGAGTTGAGAGAATGTAATGAAGTTAAACTGAGGTCTGGACGGATAATTGATTCAGAGGGTGATAAAAATATACAATTAGAAGAACCACTGCCTGTAGAAGAAACACCTCAAACGGAGAATATAGTTAAACAGAAAAGCCATGATCAAACTATTACCTCTTCTCCACCATTCCCAGAAAGGTTGATTATACCTCGGCCAATAGAATATCCTGATTTCAATCTTCTGGGAGAATTAAAAAATATTTGTGTAAAAATACCCCTCCTTCAGGCTATTTAGGACATTCCAATATATGCAAAAACTATTAAGGAATTATGTACTAAAAAGCCTAAGAGGAAAATAAAAACAACCCCAACTGTCCACGTAGTCAGAACTTTGTCTGATTTATTATCAGGCAGAGAAACACCGGTGAAATATGAGGACCCAGAAAACCCTATAGTCCTAGTACAAATAAATGGATGTTCCTTTCCCAATGCATTAGTTTATCTAGGAGCATCCATTAATATTCTCACAACAACAACTTGTCAAAAACTTGGCATTACAGCCTTAGATACAACTACGACCTTGCTGGAACTTGTTGACCAATCGGTTGTCAAACCAGAAGGGACATTACAAGATGTAATGGTGTCTGTAGATTCTTGGGAATACCCAACAGATTTCTTGGTTATCAATCCTAGAAACCAGAGAGATGGACATCCCCTAATTCTAGGAAGACCTTGGCTACTGACCGCAGATGCTTATATAAGCTATCGAACAGGTAGTATGACTATAGAAAGAGGAAGAAATGTGAATAATCTAACTTTTTATCCTCCAGCTCAGCCAAGCCTAACAATAATAAAAACTAGGAAACAACCTGTAACATATTTAACTAAAAACATTTGATTACCACTAACTGTAGCAGATGCTCTTGAATTTAAGAATCAAACAGAAGATGATATTATCAACACTTACATTAATCACCCAGATGTTGTATCTAATCTAAAATGTCACATGATTGAAGCAGCCCTGGATAAAAAAATTGAAGAAGATCCCTTAAAAGATATCAATGACCAAAAAATACTAACAACAATTGTTTATAATAGCAAACCCATTGAAATTGAGCCAGGGAAAGTCCTAAACATTAATAAAAACCTGACTGATGACCAGCAGTAGAGGCTTGTTCATCTCCTTAGAAAATATAAAGAAGCATTCGCTTGGGATTACCCAGATATGAAATGGATTGATCCCCAATTACGTATGCACCACATCTATACTGAGAAAGATGCGAGACCCATTCGACAACCTCAACGAAGGTTAAACCCTCACCTAAAAAATGTTGTTAAAGATGAACTACAAAAACTGTTAGATGTAAATTTCATTTATCCTATATCTGATAGCAAATGGGTTTCTCCATTAGTTGTGGTTTCGAAAAAGAATAGGAAGTGGCGTATATGTGTCGATTATAGAGAGCTTAACAAAGCAACCCAAAAATATCATTTTCCCCTCCCGTTCATTAACCATGTTTTGGACACATTGGCAGGTAAAAAATTCTTCTCTTTTCTAGACGGCTTTAGCGGCTACAACAAAATCCAAATTTCCCCTGAATACCAGGATAAGATTACCTTCACCTGCCCCTGAGGGACATTTGATTATAGGGTATTACCCTTTGGATTGTGTAATGCACCTGCCACATTCCAGAGAGCCATACTTAGCATTTTTTCAGAATTGATAAATGAAGGACTCGAGGTATACATGGATGATTTTACACCCTATGGAGATGACTTTGAGCTGGCATTACAAACGCTAGAGAAATTCTTGCAAAGATGCATTGCTACCAAGCTCTACTTAAGCCACAATAAATGCCACATGATGATGACCGAGGGCCTCATCCTAGGTCACTACATCTCAGCAGCTGGAATTTAGGTAGATCCAACAAAAATTCAGATAATCCTCTTAATATGTACCCCAGGCACACAAACTGAGGTACGTGGTTTTTTGGGATTTTTTGGATATTATAAAATATTTATAAAGAACTTTTCCCAAATTCCTGCACCATTATATTCTTTGACAGGAAATATTGATTTTTTATGGATTGACAAATGTGACATTGCCTTTGAAGAGTTAAAATAGCTAGTATCAATAGCCCTAGTAATAAGGGGCCCGAACTGGGATTTACCATTTCAGATTTCATCTGATGCATCAGATATAGCCATTGGGGCAGTTCTCAGCCAAGAGGAAGATAAGAAACCTTATGCGATATACTATATTAGCAAAATTTTAACTCCTACTGAGTTGAATTACGTCATGACCGAGAAAGAGTTTCTAGTTGTAATCTATGCTATTAACAAATTCAAACACTATATAACAGGATATCCTATGGTTTTGTATATTGATCACTCTGATATCAAATATTTAACTAATAAACCTGTTACGAATGGAAGAGTGACACAATGGTTAATCCTTTTGCAGGAATTCAACATAACAATCAAGGATCAACCAGGAAAGGAAAATCCGGTGGCAGACTTCCTCTCACGTGTGCAAAAGACAGACGACTCGGCAGCAGTAGAAGACCAGTTGCTTGACGAGCACCTATTTTCTGTAACCATTGGTGGGCTCTAGTATTGTAGAAATAATGCTACAACTCCTGGGGCTTCCTTCTTTACTTTTTATCAACCTGGTAGTTCGTAACAAACTTGGAAGCGACGGTGCTGTATGCACAAGTACTAGCTCTTACTACAGGCTGTCACTTGATCAGCTGGCGCAAGTTCGCTAGGAGCTTAAGCCAACTTCTATGAGTTCTCAGAAGAAGCTTTTACTGTGATGGAAGAAAGCTAACTCTACAAGGGCTATTCTACTTGCAGAAAGAGAAGGAAAACTGAAATGAAACACAAACCCTAGCAAACCATAGTTTACCCACTAACCTTATTTTTGCAAGAAAAGAGATGGAAGCTAATGAAGTGAATGCCATTGACTACTGAAAAGGTAAATTGTATTTATTCAAGCTACTTCTGAAGAGAAATGAGAAGAAAATATATTTTTGACTTTTGAGTATTTTTATGTGGGATTATTATGCTTGTGGTTTGACTGGTTATGACTGTGCAGAGATTTGGTGGCAAAGGAAAATGGGGTTGGCTTTTGCAGCAGGTGAGGAAGGTGTGGAGAGGTCCTAAGAAGCCCCTAGTACCCTTCTGAAGACTTCCATTGCGATCAGACTTCGAAAAATCACTCACAGGAAATTCTACAGGAGGCTGTAGAGGATCTACAGGAGGTTCTACAAGAGAATCTACAGGAGGAGGCCGAAAGCTATTTTTAGGGTTTTGAAGGTGGAAGAATGATGGGAAAGGGGAAATGAAGGTTGGGTGAAGGTGTTGAGGTGTCTAAAACTTGTCAAGGAAGATTAGGGATGAATGTGATGGTTGGATTTGCTCAAATGGCAAGAAAGCAACTTTGTGGAAGAAAATGCAGAAATTAGGGCAGGTTGGCGAAATGCTATGAATGAGTTGGGAAATCTAGGAGAAGTGAGCTGGTGCTGGCTGTTTCATGGAGGGATGGTGAGATGAGATTTTCTGCAAGAGATATACACATTCACTTATCAAAATTTGACCAAAGAAAGAACTAAAAACAGAGTTTTGTCTAGCTTAACCTAATTTCTGACCTAAAAACAGAAAAATGTTGAACAATACCTTATGAACAGAAAAGCATGTGAGAGAACTATGGAAAATTAACAGGAGATAATCTAAGCATGTGAATCTAAGATACTATCAACTTTTCCAAATCAAGTCATCACAGTAGCAGTTGCATGAAAGAGCAAAAACTGTGTTTTTGGTGGCAGCAATAGTGCCTTGACCTCAAATCATAGTCCCAAGAAGGGAGAAAGGAGATCAGGGCCTGTTGTGGCCTTTTTGAATCTTATTTTGTCACTGTGGCAACCTACTTGCACAACTGATACAAAAACAACTATGCTAATCATTAGCAACCTAACTTAACAAAGTAAGATGAATCTATGCAACAGAAATTAACTCATGAATGGAAGCAAGAAAACATATAAATACACAAAGGAGGTGTTGGGTAGGTTGGGTTGGGCCCTAAACCAAGAGCTTCAGCCCTCTAAAAGAGATCAGTGCTATCTCAAAAACTTTTTCATCTTCATTTATAAAAAATTAGCAGTTACATCACATAAACTGTCTTCAAAAAGAACTCGAAAATAAGCTGACCAATGTACTGCACAAAAATGCGAAAATATACTAACAACTGGCTAACCTACTTAGGCTCGAAGCCTTCTTATTTATAAAAATGGGACTCCCAACAATCCTCCTAAAATCAAGGAACTCGGCTTCCTAGAACTGAAGATAAACAACAGTACTACATGACTTGCTTGGCTACCCCTTGGAATCATCAATGTGGGCCTTTGTGCTCCGAGCTGCTAATGGAGGATTTGAGGAAAGGGGTCATTAATGAAGGAGACACCCTCCCTACAAGTCCTCTTCCCTATTTTCCTCAAGTTTGGTTGCCATTTGCTCATAAATTCCTTGTCTTTGTCCAAAATTGTCCAAAAAATCTGCAATAAACACTCATTAGACTACATGGCAAAGTGACTAACCCAATTCCCTCTATTAGCATAAATATATTCAAAAACATGCAACAAACTAATGAGAATGGTGGATTAACTTGAAATAAGAGGCAAAATGATCCCATATAGTTACACATTTCTAGGGATCATCATCACCCACCTACTGAATGGGTTGCTCATCCTCTGAGCAACTAATCTAGTTGTTCATCTTTAATAGGCCTGATAGATTCCTAGACATCCCATGCCTTTGATGTGATGTCTTCCTCTCTATCATGGAAACCTGCTTTCCTATCCACTTGTTCCCATTGTTTATGTTATTCCTCCTCCTTAACTCCTTCCAACAGTCCTAGCAGTAGTGGAGGACTGAGTTTAAGCCCAATCCAGTTGGCTTTCAAATTTTGCATTGAATGCTTATATTGGGGCATTATCCTCATGGCTTCCCTCATCCTGTTTGGGGAGTGATACTCCCTGATCCTTAGGCTATGTGGCAATTTATTCCACCTTCTGATGCAAGCATGAAGGGAGTCATCGCCAAACAATCTCTCCATATCCTCGAAATGAGCAATAGCCTGTGCTTGCTTGTCAACATAGTCAGGGAGAACTTGAGGATTGGCTGCAAGGTGTTGGTGGGCATAGATGAGAGCCAAGGGTTCTGTTGGTTATGCTCTAATCATCAGGGGCTCACTCAACTCTTTTGTCATCATTTTCTGAATTTCCACTGTTCTCCTCTTCATGGCTCATCCAAGAAGCCATAACCATTAACTGTAAGTCTCCCAATGCAGCATTTGGATCCCATAAATTCATGACAGGAAGTGCCATGTTGTGTAGGTAAAATTCTGCTAGCTTTGCTTTATCCTCGCCTGAACTATGATCACATGAATGCATAAATTGGCCATAATCTTGAAATTGTATTGTGGCCCTCTGGGCCAGTGTCTTAATATGGAATTGGAGCCACTGATCTTTGAGATACAGTACATATGATTTAGTTGGCTGTCTGCACTGCAATGCCTCCATTGCCCCGCTGACCATGCAGGCTAACTGGGCTTCCTTCTCCTGTAGCTGCCTTTTCAAAATCATCACTTCAGTTTCTACCTGGGATTCTTTTTCTTGTTGTTGTTTCATCAGTGTCTCACTGTCTGTCTATGGTTCTTCTTCTGGTTGTTGTCTCTCTGTTGCTTCACTACTTGCCTAGGGTCCCTCTTTCTGTTGTTGTCCTTTCAGAGTTGACAGCTCATTTCCTCCTTGAGGTTCCCTTTCTTGTAGCCTCTTTTTCAACAATTCATTTTCTTCCTGCAGTTGAGCTCTTCTGATGCTCTTAGCATGCCTTACCATTCTCAATTCTCTGCTCATCTCTCTCAACTTGTTTTCCATGTGTCCTATATCTTCAACTCCTTTAGATTTTGCAATCTGCATCCAGGTGTGGGTCCTGACTCTCTCCTTTTCCAGTTCGAAGGAAAGCGGCACTGCAAATTTTTGTGGGATGATCTTCCCACCCTCTAGAAGATTCTAATTGGAGCCTAAGTTAGGTTGAGGTCCAGTCTCTGGTATCTCTTTCGCCTTACCTTCCTCTCGGGACTGTTCCTCTGCCTTCCTTTCTAGTTTTTCAGTTTCTTTGAGCTTGGCCAGTGTCTCCTGTAGAGAGGTTTGTGCCTCCTGTAAGATTGCTTTAGAGTCCATTAATTTGATCCTTTCCTTCCAGGTGGAGGTCTTAGGACTCCCTCTCTCGTAGGTGATGGAGATTTTGGAGGGAGATTCCTCCTTTGTCACAGTAGGTGCATCCTCAATGATAATAGGTTCTTTCGAAGGTGGCTGGGGCTTGCCCACCTTGATTCTGGTGCTCCTCTGAGCTTTGAAATACATAGATGTCTGTATTTTTCCTTTCCCTTTTTGCTTAGCTGGAGTGCTCAGTGCAGCAAGAACAACAGTTGCTTCCCTTGATAGTGTCTTAGGGGACACTTCTTATTGTTGTTCTTCTCCTTCATCCTCTACAGTGTTTCCTGTGACTGCGGTTTTAGCTTTTGTTTATGCCATCTTTGGTGGTGTTTTCTCCTTTTCTTGCTAAGTTTTTGCCTTCCCTGTGGTAGTCTTTTTCTGTGTTGTCTTGGGCTTCTTCTTCTTAGCTTTTGTCCTCTTTCTCTTCTCTAGTTTTGATTCTGTTTTCTTCTCTGCTTTAGGTTCAACTGTGGTTCTATCATGTTTCTCCTCTTCTTTCTATTTTTCCTCTTTTTCTTCTTCTGCTTGAATATTTTGTGCTTCCTCATAGATTTCCTTTTCAAGTTCCTCTTTCTGCTCCTCCTCTTCACTACCAGATGGGTTAAGGTCATCAGTGAGAGTTTTTATGTCATCTTCTCTAGTCATGTTCCTGAAAATTTCCCAGGCTATAGGGATGGTGTATGTGTGGAGGGCATCGTCTACCAATAATTTAATGAGCCCATGGTGGGCCAGCTTGTCTAGAACCCCTGCATTCAACTTGGTGCCACACTCTATCAAAGATTGGAGGAGAAAATATGGCAGACTGAGTTTTCTCGACGCAGGTAGGTCCATTCCATATCTTAGTTCATGCAATAATCTGAAATGATAACCATAGACTATACTGTATCTCCCTTCACAGGAGATATATTTCATGATCTGGTAGCTGACCCCACCCCATGGATGAGGTATACTTGTCCTTTTGACCCCATTCTTATCCTTTACAGGATGTTCATCAGGCTGGAAAAATGTCTTTTTAGCAACCTGTCCTAGTGGTTTTTCTTCTTTGTTCCAGGGAGCCCAAGTGGAAGACCTATGATTCTGCTGATGAATTCTGGTATAAGCTCTATGGTTAGACCCCTAAAACTGACTATAGCATGGGTTTTTGAATGGGGTCTTAAAGACATTAAAAATTCCTCTGTCACTTCCTCATCATACCCATGAATTCTCTCAAAGAAAGGCATCCAATTTTCCCTAGTAAAGAGGGCTACAACTTTTGGGTGTTCATGCAATTTGGTGGAGTTTAGAGGCTCCTTTCTCATAAAACCCCCTGACATGATGTCTAGTGACTGCTGGAAATTCTCAGGTGAGGAGGAAGGCAACAAATTTCAAGACCGAAAATAGAGGAATAGCTGAGGTTTGTATTTCTGGAACCAGAGAGGGAATTTTCGTGTTTCTCTTTTTCACAACAGCAATTTGAAATTTTCCTTCCCTTCAAACCCTGTTCTCAACCTGAATTTACTTCTCGGGCATTTTTGAGGAAATCAATATTTTGACAAAACAGAGAGTATATAAAAAAGTGTTTTTTCTTTCTCACGAGATAAATAGACTTCCCAAATGCATGTTCACTTCTTTTACAGGCTTGAGTTTCTATGGTTGCATCCCTTCTTTACAGGAGAATATGGAGAAGGAAAAGATAGACTTTTAGTGCAGAGAGTAAAATGGAGAGACAGTATATAATTCAGAAAAACACAGGCAGACTTTTGTGTTCACTTTCCCTTCCTTTTTCAACCCAGTATTTTGCTTCTAATCCCACCACCTTGTATAGATATATCACATGCAGAGTGGCTTTCTAAGCCTACCTCTTTTCGAGCTCAAATTTGGCAAAAATTTCGAATTTTCCCTCTGTAGAGCTGCTCTCTGGCCTTCCTGTAGAAAGGCTCCTGTAGACTGTGTTTCCGCTCTTGTAGAATGTGATAATGCTCCTGTAGAGCCCGATAAGCGGGAGGGTTTTGAAAACTGGCAGAGAGCGACTGTTTCAATGTTTTGAAGGTGGTAGGTGAGTTGTTGCAGCCAAGAAATCGTTGATGCCAATGAAAACAAAAGGTGGTGAAGGCTTCTACTGCAGTGTACTTAAGCTGATGGCGTGATCTGCGGTGACGAGGTGAGGTGGCAGCACCTTCTGAACTACTGTTTGAATTGGACAAGGCTTGTTTGAACACAACGAGGGTGGTTTGAACTGCACGAGGGTGGCCAGTTAGTTTGCCACTGATTTCATTTAATCGCAACCATCTCAATGGTTCATGCAGTTCCTAAATAATATGCATGCAACAGAGGAACAGGTTTAGCCACTTACCTGTTAGTCGCTACCGTGCTCTGCATGCGCAGACTTTGGCACTTTGTTTTTTTATTGTTTCTATTCTTGGTGCTCGTGGCCTCTGAACTGGTGGCTTGGCTACCTTATGCTGGTTAATTTTTATCAGGAACCGCTCCTTACACGTTGCATACACCTTGGCTGCATTGACCCTGCCTCTGGAGCTTGTTTTTTAAAGGGATCAGCTGTTACAGGAATCTTGCAGGATTTCTTGTAACTGCTTCTCCCTCTCAAATTTCTGTCTGATGCTTGAGCAGGGACTAGAGAGACAGCTGAAGAAGGTTCTAAAGGAAAGGAATAACAGCTTGAGTGCATCAGGTAAGAAACAAGTGAAGAATGTTGTTGTTTTATTCATTATTTTTCTTTTGTTTAAAAAAAAAGAAGAAACAGAATTTCTGTGTTTTCTGTGCAGGGAAGAAAAAGCGAGTGGAAAGGTGGTGGTGCAGGGATGAAATGGAGAGCTAGGAGGACGAATGGTGGCAAGGAGGTCCACAGGCCTTCTCGACAAATTTCTAGCCCTCGAAGTCTTTTCTGAACTCGATTTTGAGCTCTCTTTGGTTTCTACAGGAGTCTCCTGTAGAATGCATAGAGTCTCCTGTAGGATGCAAAATTTCCAAAACAAGCGAGACTAAGGCCTATGAAAAGACAATGGAGATGGAGAAATGAGCTATCAAGGGTGTATGCAGCTTGGCCATGTGTCCTTTTTCTTCTGTGACCCCCCTGCAATCTGCAATGCATTCAAAAGAAGTTAGTTTTTTTGTGTTTGTTTTTGTGTTTTTTTCTTTTTTCATCATCTTTTTTTTTAGACAGTTGGGGCGCCTCCAGGAGGTTTTCACCCTCATTGCCTTCCCTGGACACCTCCACGAGGTTTTCACCCAGGGATTTTTTTTTTTTTTTCCTTTTTTTTTTTTTT